>JAODAL010012599.1:0-94737 GCA_025379985.1 Phyllomedusa bahiana
TTTTTTGGGGGTGGTACTTTTAGGCCACACGGGCTGCTCACAGTAGCATGAGCAATGAGTCACCTAGTGTTATTCTGTTGAAAAATGGCAGTGGGGATCTTTGAAGAAATACGGTACCAGCCCCCCTTGACCAATAAATATAACTTGAGTGTTAGAGTATTAGAGGGGTCGAATCAAAAAATTACTACTAAAACCCAAAATCCTGGGAGTAGGATCAATTTGACCTTCCCTGGTTAAGGTCTTTTCATAATATTACCCATTTTGTCTCCAGACCATTCTCCAGCACAGAAATCAAACAAATGCTAGGCGTAAAGTGGGGTCAATGAAAGCTGGAATCGGGTTGTATTTTCCCCAAAAGACAACCCCTTTTATGGTTTTGTGTTCACTTGTTTTCCCCCTGGGTTTCAGATAGACATTAGGGCCACTGTATGAAAATTTTGGGGTCAAAAAACTCATTTTTTCCCCCATAGTAAGCTAGGGGCAAAAAAGTGAGTTTTGACCTAAACATTTTTTCTACATGTGGTCCTAATTTATTTGTGCTTCAAAAAATGGACCCCTAACCCCATTTTCCAATGGGTTTTTGGTCATGTTAAAAGGGGCAAATTTTCCTTTAAAAGGGGTTTAACTGGGTAGTTTAGAAATAGAAAACAAGGAAAAAACCAAAGGCCGTTATTGGAAAGCCTCAAGCATAAAAGGGAATGAACATAAGCAACGGAAAAAAGTTGTGGCAAACAAGAAAAAAAATGAAGGTTTTGTAAAAAAGAATAAAATTCTGCAAAATTTAATTCCCCTGAAAACATAGATAATTTTTAAATTACTAGTGGCCTTGGCCTCTTTAAAACCCGGGTTCCAAATAAAATTTACTCTCGTGAAACAAAAATTTGGGTTTTTGTCTCCTTTTGTTCACAGAAAACTACAGTGTGAATTTTAAAAAAAGATTTAAAATCAGTGGTGTGGAAAAACAAGAATGAACATGTTTATTCTTTTCAGCGGATCCCTATCAGATCCCGCTCAAGGGTTGGGTGGGGTGAGAGGTGTAGTGCTAGTGTATATAGATGACTAATTTAAGCTCTTTCTGCAAACTCCATTTTTTTTAAATTAACCCTTTTACTTTTAAATATTTTAAAATTTTTCAAAATTTTTTCCATTTTTTAATTGTTAATTAGCAGAATTTTTTACGTAATTTGCTATGCCCTTTCTCACAGTATGTTTTGTTCTTAATTTTCTCATAGCTTACTATGTTGGTTCCTAGTTGCTTTGTTGTGTTCCTAATGTTATTTTCTTAAAAATTTTTTAAAGAGTTTGTTTTTTGGGGTTTTTTTTTTTTTTTTTTTTTTTTTTTTTTTTTTTTTGATCCCCGAAAGGAGGGCAATCTGGGCGAAGAGGTATGACAGACAAATAACAGGCGTGCATTCCATCCTTATAAGATACTAGATTGTGCAAGCCATTTTTTAACTGCATATAAAGCCAGTTAGGTTGTGATTAAACCAGAAGCTTTTTACCTATGAAAGGGGACGCCCATCACAGTGTTGGGATTTTCCCAGGAATTCTTGATTATCGCTGCTCCTTCTCCAGCTAATGTTCAGGCAGATGATGATTATCTCCCTTGTGATGCAAGTACTTAACCTATGTACGTTGAATTTAATCTTTGTATGCTTAATAGAACTCTTTTATATTAAACTAAATCTTTATAAAAGTGTACGTATAATCATACCATTTTATATAATATCTCTTTATTTTATATATTCACACTATTTTATGTAGTCACATTCTTTTGGATATCTTTAACCTAATTATCATAATTACAGTAAAATTGCATGGCATCCTAACGTGTAATCATCTTTAAAGATGATCCCAGCCTTTCCTGTAAAAAGATTGGCAATACAGGGGGATTGGACGTAGATTATCCCCACTGCAATGAAGCTAACTCATGTCAGAACCAGAGACGAAAAACAACTCTGTAAAGCAAAATCTAAGGACAACTGAGTATTGTAAAACTACTAAAGATATACAGAATGCCTATGGGTCAAAAATCACTTCAAAATATAACTTTTAATACTATCATATTAAAAATTCAAATAGTTTTGAATATTAGAAAAATAATAAACAAAAAGCAGAGCACTCGCCCCAACAAGGGCGACCCCGCACTTGAGCACCCTAACGATAGCTTACAGTACTACACAGAAAAACACTAAAACATACAACAAGGACAAAAAGAAAGGAAGCATATAACACCAACAAACACACAAAGTATATATTGTCTACAATAATGGCAGTAGGGACAGACTGACAATAAGACAGACATAGAACATCTTTAACAATAACATAACATATCCGAATAGTTTCTCCACCCGTCATGTGGGTTATCAGGGAACAAAAGATATGTCTGTATAGCATACATATTAAAGCTTACGCCCCTTATTCACTATAGACATTTGGAAGGGACGTAAGCATATTATATATGTATTGCTATACAGACATATCTTTTGTTACCTGATGAACCCACATGACTGGTGGGAGAAACACGTCGGATATGTTATGTTATTGTTAAAGATGTTCTATGTCTGTCTTATTGTCAGTCTGTCCCTACTGCCATTATTGTAGACAATAAATACTTTGTGTGGTTATTGGTGTTATATGCTTCCTTGTTGTATGTTTTAGTGTTTTTCTGTGTGGTACTGTAAGCTATCGTTAGGGTGTTCCAGTGCGGGGTCGGCCATGTTGGGGTGAGTACTCCGCTTTTTGTTTATTATTTTTCTAATATTCGATACTAGTTGAATTTTTAATATAATAGTTAAAAGTTATATTTTAAAGTGATTTTTGACCTTTAGGCATTCTCTATATCTTTAGTAGTTCTACTGTATTTCTATGTTTTGGATGCCAGGTAGCTCTATCTTTGGGTCTCTCCTGCCCAGTATTTGTATAGGAGGTTGTAGTTTTTTGACAACTGAGTATTGTCTAAATTCCTTATCCTGTCTGAATATTGCTGCTGAAAATCTTTTTGCCAACATTCTATCTATGTTTTAATAGCCAATTCTAGCATGATAACATACCACATTGCTTGCAAGCTGGTGTCATAAACACAGTCATGGATTAAACCAAAAGAGTTTAAATATACCATATCCATATGCATAGCCCTACAGAAACAAATCAGCCTAATGTGTGTGTGTGTGTGTGACAGAGAGACATAGATGCCTTTGAAGACAGGAGCATCTTCTGACATTAGCTTCCCCATTGTTGTATGCTATAGGTCTCTGATAAGATTTCAGGGTTTGTTATGCTCCACCTTGCTGCTACATAGCTGTCCTTCTGCGATTCTGGAACAAAGATTTTTTGGCAAAGGCATTTTTTTTTTCATTCCCACTTTCCACGAGGCATAGCTGTTTATTTTAACCTGACATTGCCACATGAGAGGTTTCTTTTTGTAGAGAGAGATGCATATTATAATGGTACAGTGTAATGCACCGTGTAATGTATTGAGAATCCAAAATAAATTATTTGTAGAGGGGAATGGAAAAAATTATATGTTAACTTCATTATTTAATACAGTTATGGCAATAGCAATTGTACATCGTTTTAGAAATGTAGTACTAGTATGCAGAAAATCATTTTAAAAAATTGCTTTGCATTACCATATTTTGATAACATTTTAGTGTTAAGTTTTGATGTTTTTATTGTCTGCATATAAAAGCATATGATTATAATGGATTTGCAGGCAGCAATTAATGGCTGGGGACAACAATTGCTTACAGTAATCGATTATTTACATTGTCTTCATTTCTGCTACTGGTTATGTAGGCAGGGTCCAGTGCACTTCTTTGACTGAAGCCTTATAATACCATTAAGATAGCCCTTATTTAAAAAAAATGAATGTAATGTCTTTGGAATGTAACAGGTTTAAAAGGTGAGTAGATTTTTTTTTCTTTTTCAGCTACTCCCTGACCTGCTGAAAGTGTAGTCCCATTTCATTGATTAGCTTTAAACATTTAAGCAAAGATAAATCAAGACTATTTCCAAATACACTGCTGTTCTGATTTTGCCTCTCTTTAAAGAATTAAAGGAGATCTTATCTGCTACTTTTACACACAAGCTTCCCTAGGTTACCAACCACCTTGCTTTGCTCTTACAGGCTGAAGCAGTGGCCTGGATGGTGATATAACTCCCTGCTCTGTTTCTTACTGACAAGTTTAAACCCTTGAGACTGCCGTAGCCTTGTGCACTACAGTTTATGAACCTCCTGTACTCATGTCACTGTAACAGGATCAGCTAGGAGCAGCAGAGCTTATATGCTAATCAGTGCTATAAAACCACCCACAGCTTAACCAGGAAGTGGGAGTGTGAAGCTGCCTGTGGCTCTATAAAACAGCATAAGAAGATGATCCTTTTAATAAAATAAAAACTTCCTTTAAAGTTGTCAACTTATTTTTCCTCTCAGTCTAAACTGAGCCTTAAAAAATCTCAAAGAGTTAATAATATTGCACCAGATATTGTCTCTTCGGCCTTCGGGATGTTAAATAAATTACCATCTTCAGGCAAACAAAGCAAACTAAAGGCAATGCACCATCTTTGTTATTGTGATGCAAGAGTTCAGTGTGCACAGTCTTAATGAGTCCGTTTCCAGTTCACTATAGCATCCCTCTGTAGTTATACAGTACTGTGCACCAGGAAGCTGTCATACAGCTGGCCTGACAAATTCTTATTAACCACATGTGTTGCTAATTCAAGACGAGCCAAAAGACATTTTGCTGAAGCTGCTATTACTTATTTCTGTGATGGGCTGAAGAAAAAGCATGAAGACTTCTGTCTGAGATTCTTTGTGCGCTCCATGCTGTGCATCTAACTCCCACCCAAATCTCTAATAATTGGATAAAGGAAAGAACATGTTTTCCTCTGCACATAAGCCAAAACACTTGGTTAACCCTGTGCCTTGAGTTTTAAGTTATGTTTTCAGCCTAGAAAGGTTGTAATGAGGTGAATTACTGATAAATTTACTGCTGTTTCTAGACTTACATATACATTGTAGCAATGAAATTTAGAGAGTAGGAAAATATGAAAGGAAATTAGTCTTGGGGTTTCAAATATGTAATACTATAGATCAGTTTAGTTACTTTTTAGACCACATCGTTTAAAAATCCCATTAGGGATTACTTTTTCTGTTTATAATTTTACTATTTTTGTCTCAGGGTCATAAAAATAAAATTCCATTTTATTTTCCAAACATTACTAGAATTTAGGAAAAACTATAAAAGTAAAGTATGTATGTAACAAATGTATATATACAAGCATGTTCTCTATCTGTGCATGTGTGTTGTATATATTTATATCGTAATAAATGAAAATTCATCTTACATGGTTTTTCCATTCATGATCATCAAACCTAAAAAATATATTTATATTTCCAATATCCTAAGTATGTCTGCCAGAAATACTGACTATATTGACCATAGTCTAGACCAGCACTTTTTCAGGGTCTCACCAGCCAAACCATGGTGAAGCCAGGGCCAGCAGTTAACATCCATTCCAAAAGAAAAAATATGTAGACATGGTGTGGATAGCATGCTATAACAAATTCCTTAGGTCCCACAGTGCTACATTAACAGTGCCAACCACAGTGTTAGCCATAATGCCCCCAATACATTCCTCTAGTATAAAAAAAGCAGACATCACTCTACTAACATAAAGGATGTGACTATGTTCTAAAATAATTTAGAAACACAAAACCAGGAGAGTCTTGTTATAAATATAAGCCTAATACTGTATTTAAGGATGCATGGATTAGTAAAACACTAAATGGAATCTATACGATCAAGTATTACGTTATTACAATAAATAATATGTACCTGCTGAAAAAGACAAAATATGCAACATAGATACAGAGAGACTGGAAGACTCACAGAAAAGCAAAGAAGTGGACGTCCTTTGGTTACATCACACACTGATGACCGCTTCATTGTAAACAATGCCCTGCAGAACCAGATGATGAATGCCACAGAACTCCAGGCATGTTTAAGGGAGGTGAGAGGCAACCAAGTGAAACATCAGACCATTCATAACTAGAGATGAGCGAGCAGTAAAAAGTTCTAGTTCGATTAGAACCTCGAGCTTTAGTGTGTTTGGTTCGAGGTTCTATTGGAACTACAACTCAAACCCCATTAAAGTCAATGGCAAAAGATGTCCGGGTTCATTTTTATACCTATACAGGTGAGGAGAAGCTGGAATTACCATCCATAACAGTAAACTGGATACGTAGAACAACATAGTGATGAAAATTTGGCTCTAAGAGTGACAGAAAAAAATTGAGAGGCTAAAATACTTCATTCCTTTCAATGGCTAACTGAAAAGATGAGGACAGCTTAAAAGCAGGGGCGTAGCTATAGAAGGTGCAGCTTTAGCAGCTGCTATGGGACCCTGCATCCTGATGGGTCCCAAAAGTCCCTTTGACACATAGGAGATTTGGACATGTTCATGTATATGAGAGTTAATCGTTATGTGAGCCTGCAAATGTTGCCAAATAACAGCTTATAGGTGCGGGAAAGGGGCAGTCAGTAATACCAAGCTCCCTAACTATTGCTGTCTATGGAGAGGAAAATTCTATCTAACTAACTAAAAGCAGTCTTTACAGTACAGAGAGTGAGGTGAAAATAGCATTCACAAGGCAATACAGTGAAATATATATAACATGGTCATGTGATTGTAGCAGCAAATGAGAGCCCTACACCTCAGCGATTACATTGCTGACACTTCTCTGTGCTCTGCACTGATTGGATGGCCGCCAAAAGTGCAGAAAGCCGCTGAAAATTAAACTGAAAATGGCGTGTCGAACTAAAACTTTACTCGAACGAACAGTAAAATGTTCGGTTCAGTTCGAGTTCTAAAAATTCTAGAAGTTCTACTAGAACTTAACTTTTCTAGAACAGTTCGATCAACACTATTCATAATAATTTACGTCAGTGAGGCTGTGAAGATTAGGCTTTTCCAATCATGAAAAAAGTTTCCTGGTGACATGTTCAGTTGGGGTCCTATAGTGAACAACTTTTCTCCCATGCATTGCATTTGGGTGCCAAGATGGAAATGTGAAAATAGATATTGAAGGTGGACATAGTGCAGACAGCTCAGACATTATGTGGAAAGAAATTTTCTTCTTTGCTATTCGTCTCATTCATCAAGTTATTTTTTATGAATGACAGGCAATAACCATTCCGTGTTTTCTTTTCTAATTGATTAATATTTTTGGTTCCGGAGTGTAAATACCAATGTTTAATACATAGACATTAGCTAATAGGCACTCCACTCGGTATTTAGAGCTAGCAATGAATCTGTAGCCAGAAGAAAGACATAAAATGCTATTTTGCATTGCAGGCTAATTACATACTTTAAAAAATTAGATGTAGACTCTCATTTCTCCATGTGAGCTTAAAAATAAGATGGTGTCTATTCTGAATAACCATTTTGGCTCATATAATGCCATATCATTAAAGGGATTGTACTACAAACTCATAACATATTACATAGATCAACCTTTTTATTCAAAACATATTTAGTTTTATTTTTTTTTCAACTAAATACATGAAAAAAAGGTCTTGAAATATTCTATGCAAAGGTTTTACACTGGCCATTAGAGCACTCACAGTAGTCAGATTGTTTCCAATTTTTGTAGCTCACTTATCAGCTTTGACTAAAAAGTATCCTGCTTACAAAATTGGTGACACAAATACATTTATCGATTTTTTAATTAATATAAAATACTGTATTACATGTATGAAGATCATAGGTTATAAATAAAGGGATTTGTCTGAATTGGACAACTCATTCGGCAAACTTGGCTTTTAAGTTTATGTTAAGCATTCTAGAGACTTTTCACTAACTTTTCAAAAAACTTAGCATGAAAATAACTGTACATGCAAATATAAGAAACTTAGTAATGCTTCTGTTTTCAATTATTAGCCTTTCAAGCTTACCACTTGCTCCTGAAAAATACTCTGAAAAATACTGCCATAGACCATCTTAAGATGGACCAGCTCGCTCAAATATCAGGTTATATGCTTCCCATAGGAGTCTATGGAGAGGGAAAAAGGGTTGAGGCAGGGAAAAAACACATAAACATCTGAAAGGTCTAGTGAGTGTTACAGCATACCCATGTGTTTTATTCACAGCTTGAACTGCTAAGAACTGATTTTCTCTGGCTGCTGACGGCGTGCTATAGAGACATGGGGATCAAGGTCTTTTCCTCAGTGTGAGAAATGCATGGGAGAGATCATAACAGTAAGGCTATGTCTACACAGCACTGGTTCCTGGTTGGATTTTCGTGGGATTCAGTATTTAGATAAGCCATCATTGTCTCATCGGTCAGGGTCCCACCTCTGGGATCCACACCTTTCTCCAAAACAAGCACGGAAACCTCTCCGTTCTAAGTGCAGGACCACCTGATACCACCAGCAAACCAAGTCAAACACTCTCCCATGCCCAGTGTTCCTTTTGGTCCATAGTACCTATATATTCTGCTGGTTCTGGCCTGGTCCTCATTATATGCATCAGTGCCCATTACCTAAAATATTTTCTCCAATTTCTCTCCAAAACATTGATTCATTTTCCTGTAAAGCCAGGATGGAGAAGATGGCGACGCCCCGACAGCATCCGCCTGTTTTCCGTAGCAACCACTCTTACCCGGGTTCTTTGAGTATTGCAGGGAGAGGGGTGATGTTGGATCAGTAGTGCACCGGTGGTAAATAACTTCAAGAATGCAACAATGTTCCCAGGTCTATGAAGTGTTAACTTCGATTCTCCAGCAGTTTAGCTTGAAATCTACTTGGGTTGACGGCATGTCAGCATTCAACCACATCAGCAATTGTACAGTCACAGAGAGGTCTTCTTACACCTTTATAGTTTTCGCCATAGTTTAGAAAGCTAGCCACTGCAGGGTATCTTTTTTTTTGCGTGGCTGCCTAACGCCTCGCTACTTTCTCACACGGATTTCCTGTTGCGTCTTAGAGGTGAAGAACTTTCTCTGGTCTCATTCACACTTTTCTTTGCTGCTTCAATAAACTAAAACTTTGAACTTCTCCAACTGGATGATGGACAACCTTTGCGCTATCCACAGGAATCTTCGTCTCCTCATGTCCTCCAGATTACTTCACTGAGGGGCTCTCCTTCAACCACTCTCCACTGCTAACTCCAACCTCAACTCATATCTAACACACTCTGTAGCGTTGATCCCTGCAGCACCAGCTGGCCCCCTTGCTCCTCCAGCCCAGCTCCACCCACCAAGCTCAGTGATTGGCTGCCCAGCTCCTGCTGACTAACTACAAACACATACAAAACCTCTGAACTTTTTAACCCATTGTATGCTATAACCAGGCCCTCCAACTACCCGGTCTCCCATAGCAACCTACGGTTTCAACACAAGTATAACTCTATCCCTACAAACCCTTACATTCTATCACCTATTTGATTAATATGCATCAACTTTGTATTCATTAGTGACTATACATGTTCAAGGTTTATTATAAACCGAAACATCATATCTGAGTCACAATTCTACTTCGCTTAATTTCACTTTGTTTGCATAACGTCTGTAAATTTGTTGCAATACAAAAATCATAATCTACATTTGTATGCTGTAGACTTTTTCAATATTCTCTAAGTAGAGTGGTGGCTGGGACTGTCCCATTGAAATGAATGGGCGTTAAATTACAGCCCAGCATCGCCCTTCAGCTATACTTGGAACTCCCAAACGTGTCTATGGGAGAGTCACGACCAGCTCTCTGTTCAGAAAGGATTCTGGGCTCATTTTGAATGGAGACGTTGTTGGGCTTTCCCATAGACATAAATGACAGTGTTGCTTGACTGTAATCGTAACTTTCATTCATTTAAATGGGAGCGCCCTGGCCACCTCTCTACTTAGAATGGACAGGATTTGGGGTTCGTTTTGGAGATAGGTGTGGGTCACACAAGTGGGACCCATACTTATCTGATGATGATGGCATATCCTAGTGAAATCCTAGTGATATGCCATCATTGTCTATGGTCGGAATACTCCATTAAACCCTAAAAATGTATGGGATATCTATTAACCAATTTTTTACATTACCTTACAATGTTCCTAATAGAACATCCACCTCAAAAATGACAACTCAACTGTTGCAATCTGTAAAAGACTCATAGGGGAGAACATAGGTCAGCTAAATAACTATGCTAACTATTCTATGAGGCTGTTTTAAGCTTTAACCCATCTGAGGAAGCATGGCAGGTTCCATGTGAAAAGTATAGTGTGTTTTTGTATTTAGCAAATAAATGACATATAATTTGTCGAATATATTTTTCTAATGTCATTTCTTGCCGAATAACTTCTTTGATTTTAAATATAGTACGGGCATTGTCCCGACCGTATTTTAATGTCCGTAAATAGCTCTTTAATACTTCCATTTATACTATCCGTGTTTTTACATAGAAAGCTGTGTATCTCTCTCTTTACATAGTGCAATCATGTTTGCTGCCCCTATCCCTTCTTACACAGTGCAGGGGTCATGTGTCATGTGTGCAGCCCCTCCTTATATCCTTACACAGTGCAGGGGAGATGTGTCATGTCTGATAAAATTTCTGACCCAATGTCACAGGTAGGAAGGTTAACTCAAAGGGTATTCCTCTCCCTCTTTACTCTCTCTCTCTTATCTGCCTATATATCTGTATTTGTGTCTGTCTTATAACCATTTCTCCTCTCTATGTCTAGCTATCAGTTTGCCTCATATAAGCCTTCCTTCATTCTTTCCTCCCTACCTTCCTATCAGTCTGTCTCTTTGTTAGTGTAGATCACAAGATATATTGCCAAGAGAATACATAATAATGGGTATAATATTAAAGGATTTTCCCATCTGGTTGTTTCACAAGGCCTACTCTTCACAGCCAGCTTCAACCTCCCACTTTCTGTTCAGGCTGTGGGTGTTTCTACAGCAGTGACTGATCTTTCTAGCTGAGCCAGTTAGAGGGACATTGCTAACAGCAGGATGTAAACAGTAAGGCAGAAAGCTACAGAGCTCTTGAGATTTACTGTTTGTCAGTAACAAATATAAAGAAGCTGCTGAGATGCTGATAAGACATAGTTACATAGTTAGTATGGTTGAAAAAAGACATATGTCCATCAAGTTCAATCAAGGGGGGTAAAATGTGATGAAGGTAGGGAGATAAGGAGTTTAAGCCTAGTTTCCCTACCGGTAAATGCTTTGAAACCCATAAGGCAAGAACCAGTCAGCTCTAAGGAAGATTTCATTTCTGATCCCAGCGTTGCCATCAGACTGGATCTAGAATTTTACATGGCTAAGTACGTATTAATATATATAATGTTCCTGCTGTGACCAGCTCCTCAGGCAGGCTATTCCACAGATTTACAGTTCTCACAGTGAAGAACGCTTTCCTCCTCTGGAGATTGAATACTTTTTTTCTCCAGCCGAAGGGAATGTCCCATTGTCTTTTGGGGGACTTTACATGAAATATTTTTCCCTCATACTTTTTGTAGGGACCATTTATATACAATCTCTAAAAATCATATACAGGGGCACACCGATAACCGAACTGAGCTCTTTAAGAACTCTTGGGTGTTAGCCATCTGAGCCTGGAGCTTTGTTCACATTCAGTTTATTTAAATTGGCTTGGACCATTTCTACACTCAGCCAATTTATATTAGTAGTTGGTGGATTAACTGTAGTGGCGGGCGCACCCGTGTCTGTCCCGTGCCCCCCTGCCCTGGGGACGAGTGGCGCCGCGGTCCGTAGTTCGGGCCGTGGGCGCACTCGCCCCCCCGAGCGTTCCCACTTACCCTGCCACACTCCTGTGTCCACGCGACTCTTTACCGGCTGCCGTGCACGCTCGCGCCCCCTTGGACGCGCGGCACCTCTTTGAAATTTGGAGGGCCAGCGCGTCAGTAATTGGTTGTTGCTGGCCGCTGGTCCTATATAAGGTTTCCGCCCCGGCACTTCCTTGCCGGATCTATTGTGCCCCTAGCCTTTAGAGAAAGCGTTCCTAGTGCGTCCTAAGTCTTCTTCGGTATCCTGACCTCTCACTACGTCTCCTGACCTCGAACCTTTGCTGCCTGCCCTGACCTTACCGCCTGTCCCTGACTACATCTACGCCTCACGATTTGGTACCACGCTTACTCTTGGCTGCCACCGCAAGCAAGTCACGTCAGTGGAAGCGACCTGGTAGTTTCCCACCGCAGCAAGTCCATCCCACTTTGCGGCGGGCTCTGGTGAAAACCAGGTGCTACTTAGACTCCGCTCCCTGGCGTAGCTTACACTACCGCTTGCGGTCGTCCAGCGGATCCACAACCGCTGTCTGTAACAGTTAGTTCCGGCCATGGCTCCCGCCAAGGTGCCTCTACCCAGTGTTGCGGATCTCACGTCCATTGTCGCTCAGCAGTCGCAGCAGATTGCACAACAGGCACAGCAGTTGGATCAGCTGTCCGACATGGTGCGACAGCTCCTCACGCCTCCGCAGCAGCCGCCATCTCCACCGGTGGTTCCTCCTACGCCTCCTGTTCCGCTGGCTTCGGTGGGTCCCAAGCTTCGTCTCTCTCTACCATCTAAGTTCGACGGGGACCCTAAGCTTTGCAGGGGCTTCATCACCCAGTGCTCCATGCACGTCGAGCTGATGGCCGATCAGTTCCTCACGGAGAGGGCAAAAGTGGCATTTGTGGTCAGCCTACTTTCCGGAAAGTCTCTGGCCTGGGTAACACCCCTTTGGGACAGGAACGACCCTATGACGGCGGACCTACAGGCCTTCCTCCAGGAATTTCGAAGCATCTTCGAGGACCCTGCACGTGCGTCTTCAGCCGAGACAGCACTCCTGAACCTTCGCCAGGGTGACTCCTCCGTAGGAGACTATGCAGTACAGTTCCGTACATTGGCCTCGGAGTTATCCTGGAATGATGCTGCCCTCTGCGCCACCTTTAAGAAGGGCCTATTCAGCAGGGTGAAGGACGTATTGGCTGCTAGAGACATGAGTGAACTCATCCACCTGGCCACCCGCATTGATGTGTGTTTCGCCGAGAGACATGAGGAGCTTCGCCAGGAACGAGACACCGTTCGCCCCCGCCGTCTGCCTCGGCTGGCCCTTGTGTTCCAGAAGCTCCCGCTGCCAATACCGCAGTCTCCCAGTGAGGAACCTATGCAGGTGGACCGAGTTCACTTATCGGACCAAGAGCTATCGCGTCGCCGTGTGGAGAATCTTTGCCTGTATTGTGCTAGTCCTGACCATCTCCTCCGAGGTTCCCCGCTACGTCCCCAGCGGCCGGGAAATGCTCGCACCTAGGTCCCATAATTCTTCCTCTCCACGTCTGACGATGCCAGTACAAGTCACGACTGACGCTGGTCTCTCGTTCTAGGCCCCTGCCTTCCTGGATTCTGGGTCTGCCAGGAACTTTATCCATGCCTCCCTGGTATCCCGATATCGCCTGCCGTTGGTCTGGCTGGAAAGGCCTCTGGTGATTTCTTCTGTCAGTGGGGAACTACTGAGCGACTCCGTCCAGTACATCACTAGGACGGTGTCCCTCCAGGTAGGGGCTCTGCACAAGGAGAAGATTGCCTTCCACGTGCTACCAAGGTCTTCGTCGGCAATCCTCTTGGGGCTCCCCTGGCTGCAACACCATGCCCCTACGCTCGACTGGAAGACCGGCAAGGTCTTGCATTGGGGACCGAATTGCCGGAGTCAATGTCTGGTCACACCTCGCCCAGTGCGTGCCATCTCTCCGCAGTCATCTCCCAAACCCCTGCCAGGCCTGCCAGCGGAATACCAGGACTTTGCGGATGTGTTTTCTGAAAAGGAGGCCGAGTCACTGCCGCCCCATCGGCCCTATGACTGTCCTATTGACTTTCTCCCTGGGTCCAGTCCCCCTCGAGGCAGGGTCTATCCGCTATCCGTACCTGAAACTCTGGCCATGTCGGCCTATATCAAGGAGAATTTGGAGAAGGGTTTTATCCGCAAGTCCTCTTCTCCAGCGGGAGCCGTTTTTTTCTTCGTTGAGAAAAAGGATGGTTCTCTACGCCCCTGCATCGATTACCGGGGCCTTAACAAGGTCACCGTGAAGAACCGATATCCGTTACCTCTAATTTCGGAACTCTTCGACCGGCTCCGGGGGGCCAAGGTCTTTTCTAAATTAGACCTACGTGGAGCTTACAACCTCGTTAGAATCCAAGAAGGCGATGAATGGAAGACGGCCTTTAATACGCGTGACGGGCACTTTGAATACTTGGTGATGCCTTTTGGATTATGCAATGCTCCAGCCGTCTTCCAGGAATTCGTTAATGATATCTTCAGAGACCTCCTCTATTCCTGTGTCATCGTCTACCTGGACGATATACTGATCTTTTCTCCTGATCTTCAGACCCATCGGGTGCAGGTACGCCAGGTACTGAGTCGTCTCCGCAGTAACCGGTTATACGCCAAGTTGGAGAAATGCCTTTTTCATCGGGCAAGCCTCCCATTCTTAGGATACATCATCTCGGATAAAGGCCTACAGATGGATCCAGTGAAGTTAGCGGCCGTTCTGCAGTGGCCTCGACCTGTCGGACTTCGGGCCATACAGCGCTTCTTAGGGTTCGCAAATTACTATCGACAGTTTATTCCAAACTTTTCCACACTGGTGGCACCGATTGTGGCCCTTACTAAGAAGAACGCCAATCCGAGACTCTGGTCGCAAGCAGCCGAGAAGGCATTTACGGAGCTTAAGTCGGCCTTTGCCTCTGCACTCGTCCTGTCTCGCCCGGACCCAGAAAAACCTTTCGCTCTGGAAGTGAATGCCTCTTCCGTGGGAGCAGGGGTGGTTCTCATGCAAAAAGGGACCAAGGGCAGAACTCTCACTTGCGGATTTTTCTCCAAGACCTTCTCTCCGGCGGAGAAAAATTACGCCATAGGGGTCGGGAATTGCTAGCCATCAAGCTGGCCCTGGAGGAATGGCGCCACCTCCTGGAAGGGGCTCGCCATCCCATTGACGTTTATACAGACCACAAGAATCTTCTGTTTCTTCAGTCGGCTCAATGCCTAAATCCTCGCCAGGCCAGATGGTCGTTGTTCTTTTCGCATTTTGACTTCCGGATTCACTTCCGCCCGGCAGAAAAAAACGTCAAGGCCGACACTCTCACCCGCGCCTCTGATACCATCGGTGAAAATCCTGGTCCTCAGCATATTATACCCCCAGAACGTTTGGTTCATGTTGCTCTGGTGGAACTCCAGCAGACTCCTCAGGGAAAGCCTTACGTGCGTCCTGCTCTCCGGATGGGGATTCTAAAGTGGGGACATTGCTCACTGGTGGCCGGGCAGCCTGGCGCTCGCAACACCTTTCAGCGAATGTCTCGCTTCTATTGGTGGCCGACTCTTGCTAAGGACTGTGTAAGCCTGTACCATCTGTGCCCGGGATAAGACCCCCCGTCACAGCCCGTCTGGCCCTCTGCACCCCTTGCCTACGCCGGAGTCTCCATGGTCCCAAGTGTCTATGGATTTCATCACCGACCTTCCTCCTTCCTCCGGCAATACTGTCATTTGGGTGGTCGCGAACCGTTTTTCAAAGATGGCACACTTTTCCCATTGCCAGGTCTTCCGTCCGCTCCTCAGCTCGCCACACACCTCTTCGAACACATCTTCCATCTACACAGCCTACCAGGTCACATCGTCTCGGACCGCGGGGTCCAATTTGTCTCCAGGTTCTGGCGTGCCCTCTGCTCCAGGTTGCAAGTAAAATTGGACTTTTCTTCGGCTAACCACCCGCAATCCAACGGTCAGGTGGAGAGGATCAATCAAATCCTTGGCACATATCTTCGCCACTTCGTTTCGGCCCGACAAGACAATTGGTTCGGTCTAATGCCCTGGGCCGAATTCTCTTATAACTCCGTGGACTCTGAATCCACGGGCTCTTCACCCTTCTATATTGTCTATGGGCTGCATTCCCGCCCTCCCCTCCCTCTGCCTTCTGCCGCGAAGGTCCCCGCGGAGGACATCCTGGTCCAGGACATGACTGCCATCTGGGAGCAGACTCACCAGTCCCTTCAGCAAGCGACTGACCGCATGAAGTCGCAGACGGACAAGAACAGGAGACCACCATCGACTTTTGCTCCAGGTGATAAGGTGTGGCTGTCTGCCAAATACGTCCGGCTCAAGATCCCTAGCTATAAGCTAGGTCCACGGTTCCTGGGGCCATTTGAGGTGTTACAGCGGATCAATCCAGTGGCCTATAAGCTCCGGCTCCCTCCTACCATGCGTATCCCGAATTCTTTCCATGTCTCCCTGCTGAAGCCTGTCGTGCTCAATCGCTTCTCCCGGAAAGCCGCCTCCTCTCCCCCTGAAGCGGAGGCCTCCAACGTGTTTACGGTGAGAAAAATTCTGGCTATGAAGTCTATCAGAGGGAGGCGACACTTTCTTATCGATTGGGAAGGATTCGGGCCGGAGTAGAGATCTTGGGAGCCGGAGGACAACATCTTGGATCGTGACCTGCTAAGGAAGTTTCTTCTTTCCAGAAGGAGGGGGAGGCCTAAGGGGGGAGTACTGTCACGGGTGGTCCCGCAGCCGCGGGTCGGGCTGCGGGCGCACCCGTGTCTATCCCGGGCCCCCCTGCCCCGGGGACGTGTGGCACCGTGGTCCGTAGGTCGGGCCGTAGGGGTACTCGCCCCCCCGAGTGTTCCCACTTACCCTGCCATGCTCCTGTATCCGCGCGACTCTCTGCCGGCTGCCATGCGCGCTCGCGCCCCATAGGGCGCGCAGCACTTCTATGAAATTTGGAGGGCCAGCGCGTCAGTAATTGGTTGTTGCTGGCCGCTGGTCCTATATAAGGTTTCCGCCCCGGCACTTCCTTGCCGAATCTATTGTGCCCCTAGCCTTTAGAGAAAGCGTTCCTAATGCGTCCTAAGTCTTCTTCGGTATTCTGACCTCTCGCTACTTCTCCTAACCTCGAACCTTTGCCGCCTGCCCTGACCTTACCGCCTGTCCCCGACTACATCTACGCCTCATGATTTTATACCACGCTCACGTCAGTGGAAGCGACCTGGTAGTTTCCCGCCGCAGCACTTCCATCCCGCTTTGCGGCGGGCTCTGGTGAAAACCGGGTGCTACTAAGACACCACTCCCTGGCGAAGCTTACAACACCGCTATCGGTGGTACAGCGGATCCACAACACCTGTCCGTAACAACACCACCAAAAGTAGAAACCAGAAGATTACATACACTATAAAAAAAGACACATATCCATGTTTTTCTCACTACTTGACATGAAATCAGAATAAAACTTACCCATTTTAGGTCATTTATGATTACCAAAATTATTTATATTTGCCAAATTCCAAATTAATGAGAGAGAGAATGTTTAAGGCATTTTTATTACTTTCTGAAAAGTCAGAAGTTTACATATGCTAGGATTACTATGCCTGTAAACAGTTTGGGACAGCCCATATGATGATGTCATATCTTAGGAAGCTTTTATAGGTTTATTGACAACAATTGGGAGACCCACCTGTGGATGCATTTTTAAGCACACCAGAAACACAATGCTTCATGATGTGGGAAAATCTAAATAAATCAGCCAAGATACCAGGAAGAGAACTGTGAATTTGATGAAATCTGGATCATTCTTGGGTGTAATTTCCAGATACCTGAAGGTGCCCCGTTCATCTGTACGGACAATTATATGCATGTACAAACATGATGGGAATGTCCAGCCATCATACCGCTCATGAAGAAGATGGGTTCTGTGTCTCAGAGATGAATGTGCTTTGGTCTAACATGTGCATATTAACCCAAGAACAAAAGCAAAAGACCTTGTGAAGATGCTGGAGAAAGCTGGTAAGATTGTGTCATTATCGACAGTGAAACAAGTGCCAGGAAGAAGCCATTACTCCAAAACAAACATATAAAAGCCAGATTGTTTGCAAATGCACACAGGTACAAAGACCTATATTTTTGGAGGCATGTCCTGTTTTCTGACAAAACAAAAATAGAACTGTTTGGCCATAATGACCATTGTTACGTTTGGAGGAAAAAAGGAGAAACTTGGAAGCCTAAAAACACCCAAGGATTTCGTCTTAGTGAATTTAAGGCAAGTAGGTGATACAAATAAAAAATACTCCAAAAAACCCCCTAAAAGGCAACAATCAAATCCCCACCCTTTGCCAGCTGCACTGATAGGAACATTTTTACGCAGCACCCTCCCTCACCCCTGGGAATAATAGTGCACCCCTTTTACTCCTCAAACCTAAAACTTCACAAAAAATAATGAAGGGTATTTTCTTACTTGTACCCTGTAAAAACACCTGCATCTTTAAACAGCAAAACCCTGCATAAATCCCCAACGTCTTCAATTAGAAACCATGAAAAACAGAGGGAAGAATTCTTAAAGCGCACCCTCTTTGTGCATTTTTGGGGCCATAAAACCCCTTATTGGGAAAAATTTTCAGCTAAGAACACGAATAAAGCAGTCACCTCACCGCAGACCGAAAGAAGTGAACAAAGGCAGAAATGATGGGGGAAAAAAAAAAAAAAAAAAAAAAAGTTAATTAATCAACTTCAACTTACTCTATATATGCCGCCCCAACACAGAGAAGAATGAGAACGCCCCCAAAAAAAACTCAAAAAATTAAACCTGCAAAGCTCCCCAATACTTCCAACAGTTTCTCCCATTTCTTCAACTCTAAAACCAGAATCCCTTCTCCCAATAGCATCAAGCTCCCCAAGTTTGGGAGTCAATGGAATGGAACCTAAAAACCGCAGGACGGCTTCTTAACAAAAGCGTTTTCAAAAGTTTCACCCCCTTTTTTAGAGATACGCAAACATAAAGACATAAAAACAAATCAGGTTCGACCTAAAATCAAATACATCCCGGTTACAAGAAAGACCATTTTGAGAAAAAATGGAGGAGTTTGCCACATCACACAACTTATTAAATTTGTTTCAAACCCCAGAGCGGAAGAAGAGGTAAAAAAGGGCTCTCTCTAAAACCCGGACCTAGAAGACGGCCCCCAGGAGGAAAAACAAAACGAATCAAGGAGTCCCTGAAGCATAAATCCAGATGCATTTTTCCCCTTTTTGACAGCCCTCGGGGCCCTTTTTGCCGAATGCCCCCCAAAACTGGCTCATGTTTGACAAAAAATGCCTCCCAAAGCGAAATTTCCAACATCTTTCCTAGGATTTTATTGCCAGAGCCCATTTCTTTAAAGTTAAAGGGGAAAATTCTTGAAGGCATTGAGGGGCCATACTAACCTCCCAGATAGATTCGTCAACCTTTAAATTTTCCCCGGGACCTCTCACAGGAACAATGCTAAACGCAAAAAATTTGCACCCCTTACCAAACTCTGGGGGATCAAACATACTCAGAGGGGGATTCCCAGTGAAGTTAATCATAACAAAGGACAATACCAATACATTTGCAGTTCCCGGGCATCACAAAGGAATTCTCCTATTTTGGAATTTTCTTTTCTACCCCTTTAAACTCCCCTCAACGGAAGGGGCCTGTAGACCAGAGGCCATTACTCCATTTGGTCCGAAAAAGTGCATAGATCTAAACCCCGCATAGGGACTAAAAAAGCTGATTTCTACTTTCAGACCTGGGGGTTTTTCCCCTTGAAGTGCTTCTAGCAAACCCTTTGACAACCTCTGGACTTAAACCCGGTTTGTTCCACTTTGGTGGGTTGAGGCAACGGATTGCCCTCTTTATTTATTTCCAGCCCTGCGGAAATACTTGTTCATTTTCGCCCTGCTATTGTGGGCCGTATGTTAGGGGGTTTTCCCTTCATATGATTCATTTTTAAAAATGTGTTCCTATCCCATAATTGTACAAAACCGGTACCCATATATTTTACACCTCGAAGCAACAGTGACTCATTCCCATCCCAACAAACTGTTTTTTATTGTCATCATGGCATTAAGTTTTATCACTAAATTTTGGAACGGTTTAAATTCTCCATTAAAAGATCGCTCATGGGGAAAGAAATATTGAGGTCCGCCTGTTTTTGGTATCTACAGGAGACTCAC
Source organism: Phyllomedusa bahiana (assembly GCA_025379985.1). Taxonomy (NCBI): domain Eukaryota; kingdom Metazoa; phylum Chordata; class Amphibia; order Anura; family Hylidae; genus Phyllomedusa; species Phyllomedusa bahiana. Next base: position 19,999 of record JAODAL010012599.1, read on the forward strand.
TAAAACAAACAGATCTATTCAGACTTAAACACAAAAATTTTTTGTGGGTTTCCATCAGCTTAGCCCCAAAACCCATGTGGAGTCTCTTGTTCATTAAAGATACTATCCTTTCCCCTTTAACCAATCGTTCCTAGACCCCAAAAGGCGATACTTTTATCTTTACAATGTACTCTCAATAAATTGCTTTACTTTGGTGGATTGTATGCTCCAAAACACACACCGGGTCTCTTTTATCCCCAAAAATTGTCTCTAAACCAAAAAAGTTCTCAAGGGCAATCTCGTAATGGTGGAGATTACAATGCATTTTTGACAAATCACGGATAGATTAGCCTAATTCTAGATTCCCCCCTAAATTAAAAAAAACCCAACTAGAAGAAAATCTACATATCCATGGCGTTTTATCCCACCTACAGATTTAAATTTCACTCATTACTCAGCACCAAAGATTCCCACGCAGAGGACTACTTCCTTGTTAATAGACAGACCCACTTTCAGTTACTCATTCACAATGGGATTTCGAAAGGCTGACCATCCCCCGATCTCCCCTTTTTAAAGACAAACTCTTCAAATTCCCTTTTCACCCCCGGGCGCTTGAACTTTTTTTTCTGAAGTCACCTAAAATAGACGGAAACAAGAAGGCATTTAAAGGGATATTTTAAAATTTAAAATGTCCCTTCCCCCCCGTCAGAAAAAATAACTTGGTGCGCACTAAGGCATACTTTAGGGGTCTTTTTTCTCCATCTCCAAAGGAAAAGAAAGTCAAGACAAACAACTAAATAGGATATTAAGATTTTAAAAACCCCTGAAAATATTTTCAAAGCAAACCCACCCAACCCATCAAAAGAAATTGATCCCCTTAAAAAACAGCTAACAATCTTCTTTACAAAAATAGAAAACCCAACAAAATGGGATGCAGGGGAATTTCTACTTCAAGGGGACAACCTAGAAATTACGGGAAAAGAAGTGAAAATCCACAAGAAAGAACCAAACCCCCTTTTCTCCCCTCCCCAAAAAAAAGGCAAAATCTGCGATCCACAGCACATTTCCAACAAATTTGAAACCAACTACATTCATTATATAAACAAAAAGGGATCCCAACCCTCCCCCCCAGTTACAAAAAAAATAGATAATTTTTTTTAATGGACTATCTCCCCCGAACAGATGAACAAATTTTCATCCCTCAATCTCCCCATCACATTTTCGAAGTTGAAACTACAATCCCACAGCTAAAAGGGGAATAAATCCCCCGGACCAGATTTTCTCACAAAAGAATTTTCAAACTCTTTAATACGATTTATCTCCACATTACACGACTCTTCAAATTTTATCTCTGCAAAAAGGGACCTCTCCGGAGGGAAAAGCTTAAAGCCACTATCTCGACCATCCCAAACCAGGGGAAACCAAAATCAATGACTAATTATAGGCCAATCTCTTACTTATTCAATATCAAAATTTTTCTCTAAAATTTTAGCCAACAGAATTTGGGTCTCCCTTCTTGATACACAAAGACCATAGGCTTTTTTAAAAAATAGACAAACCGAGATGGGGTTCGACGGGGCTTAGACATTTTACAAATACACAAGCAAATAAAACTTCCCCTCGCTCTTTATCTTTTGATGGGGAAAAAGCCTTCATAGAATTAACTGGGACTACATGGAGAGGGGGGCTTATCAAAAAATTTTGGGTTTTTCTGGCCCCATTCCTTTTAGCAAAACTATCGCATACTCCCCGGGCCCCCTGCTAAATCTTGCCTCTGGATTCCCGTCAGAAAGTTTCAAAATTTCTAATGGGACTAGACAAGGTTGCCCCCTATCCCCCCTCATATATGATTTGGCGCTGAACCATTAGCGGGAAACATTCAGAAACACTCCCTCAATACAAGGAATCGAGATAAAATTTACACAACCCAAAAAATTTTTAAGCGGACGACATACTTGTTTTCTGCCAAACAACCAGAATCGTTGTTCTGCTCTCCTTACTTTGTTAAACAATACCCGCAAAAATTCCTTTTATAAAACTTAATATTTCCCAAATCCCCATTTCTGCCCTTAATTGTCAGGAATCTTAAAACAAAAACTATCAGGTGCCAACTTTTTTGGACGAAAAATTATATTTCCTATTTTGGAAACAAAATTTACCCAAATATTGCTGACACCATTTAAAAGAAAATAGAAGAGTTTCCCTCCTCTATTTCAGAAGAAATTGGGCGACTTTAAACAAACACACCTTCAGGATGGCACTATAACCTTACCAAAATCTCCTTTTCCCAAATTTTTTATATGTGGCCGGTCCCCTTCCCTTTTCTGTTCCAGCCCACTAAACCCCCTCTTCAGCGTATATTTTACAATTCATATGAGGCTCTAAAAACCCCGATTCAAAAAACAATACTTTATAGAAAGACGCACACGGAGGTCTGTTGTGCCTAACCTAGCGCAAATAATTGGCCCAATCCTTGAACCTCTTTACTACTTTTGGAACAAACCAGATATACCACTGGAAACCCGCATAGAAAACACTCTTAACCATAGGATCATTTAAAAATCATTTTAACGATGTTGCTAGGAGACTACCCAAAACTTACAGCCTATTGTCTCTATTCCCTGCAAGCATGGCCTGGCACAATCAATAGCGACTAAAAAGGGGAAATTTGATTCAAAAAAAATATCTGCCCCCTTTTAGCCCCACAAGTTATGTCCCCAGAAATTCCTATTCGAGTTGGATAGCCTGGGTGTACAGGGGAAAACGGGGACCTGTTCCATGAAGGACACCTCAAATCCCTTTAAAAATGGTCCCCCAGTTTCAATCCCTAATACAATTTTCTATAACTTCAACTGAGACACTGGGTCCAAACCCACAAATGGCGTTACCGCACATGCCCCCCTACCGTTTTTTTTAATTTTTTACTGAAAAAACATAACATTAAAGGCTCTCATTCTTACCAACACTAAAAAGTGTTGATACCGGAGTTAAACCTTCATATCTATTTAAATGGGGGGTGAATGGGCTTTTCATTCACCCAAAATGAATGGATTAAAGCAGCTAACATCCAAATAAGTTTTTTAGATGTACAACCATTTAGAACTCTTAGAAAAAAACACTTCGATGGGCTTAAAACCCAAAAATTGTTTGCACACAGCAGTGCTGGTTACTCACACCCTTTGTGGAGAGGCTGTGGGATGAAAGGATCCCACTTCATATGTGGTGGACTGTCCGTATAGCCCCTTTTGGGAAGATCTAGAAAAAATTTCTAGGTAAACTATTTAAAAGGAAATTATCTTAATCTGGACTAGCATTGATTTGAACTAGAAGATATACCTTACCCCCCTTTCCAAACCCTGTATTTCACTCCTAAACCCCAACTAGAAACGTCATGCTTATCTTGGAAAACACCTCATTTCCAAAAAATCCCAAAAGGGTAATTTCTAGAATAAACAGACAGTGCCCCCGTAGATCTTCTAAAAACACCTCCTCACGAAGTAAAAAAGATCAGAGATAATTGGGGCCCCATGGTTTTCATTCCAAAATACTTTCAATAAAAAACTCCCCTAATATGGACAAATGGGCCCCGGGAGACAGATTCGTATACTTCTTGTATAGATTGTTTTAAACGTTTCAGAGAAATTGTATGTTATTTTAGTCGCGTTTAATACGTCTTAAGGTAAAGACTCAAATGTATTTACTGTAATTTTTCATAGATTTTTTGTTTGTTTTCCCCTCCCCTTGTTCATTTGCTGTGAAATCAAAATTTTTTTGAGCATGATTTGTCTATATTTGTTTCCCTTGCAAACTAAAAAAAATTTTTTTGCTGTTAAAAAAAAAAAAAAAAAAGATATCGATAGTGAGCGTCGAATTTTTGACGATGACCATTGAAGCATGGGGGAGCAACAACACTTTTATTCTTACACCCCAAAAAGGGGTGGAGAGCGGAATTAAAAACCACAACATAAATGGATACGTGCAAAATCTTAGGCAACAACTTGGGTTTTAAAAAAAACCACAGAAAAAAACCACACAACATTCACTATCCCTGTCTTTTACCACACAAAACCCTTAAACCCCGCATCACCCCCAAATTTTAAAAATGCCGAAGGCAGTATGATTTAAACCATCTGTTATTTGAACTGGAATTTAATTCCCCCGTCCTGGAACACGCAGAGCCCCCCAAACCCGCATGACCCCAGATTTAAAAGTGCCGGGAAAAAAGGCGTCTTTAAACCACCATTTTAGTTGAACTGGACATTGACTATACCTGTCCTGGGCCACAGCATGAGCCCCAAACCTGCATGACCCCCAGATTCAAAAGTGCCGGAAAATGGAGTCTTTCATCCACCATTTTAGTTTCACTGGACATACACTGTCCCTGTCCTGGGCCACAGCATGAGCCCCAAACCTGCATGACCCTAGATTAAAAAGTGCCGGAAAAAGGAGTCTTTCAACCACCATTTTAATTGAACTGGACATTGACAATATCTGTCCTGTACCGCAGAATGACCATTAAACCTGTCTGACCCACAGATTCAAAAGTGCCGGGAAAAGGAGTCTTTCATCCACCATTTTAGTTTCACTGGACATTAACTATATCTGTCCTGTACCACAGAATGACCATTAAACCTGTCTGACCCACAGATTAAAAGTGCCGGAAATAGGAGTCTTTCAACCACCATTTTAGTTTCACTGGACATATACTGTCTCTGTCCTGGGTAGCGCTTGCCCCTCCGTATGAGTGCGGACCAATTGAGGTGCCCAGGTGCCCTTTTTCTTGGCTTTCTTTTTCTTATTTTACTCAACGTGCTGGAGGAAATTGTCTCTGTACTTTGTTCTCTGTCCGTGCTCCATACTCCATGTCCTCTGAATAACCTACATCTGGTCAAGTTTTCCTGAACCTCTCTTGTACAATTCAGAGGAATTGTTTTACCAGCTATTTTGTACATGCAAGTTTTTTTAGTAGTTTAATTCTAGAAAACACATTTTTAAAATAGGATGGAATCCCACCATGTCCTTTGTTTTTTTCTTTTTTTAATTGTTTTAAAAATGGGTTTCTCAATACAGGGATTGCTAGCTATGTTAAAGAGATGCAGCAGGTGCATTAACCACTGAAGAACAGTTTGGGCGACGCTGTTCGTTACTGAAAATTCACAGGGCCCTGACCCAGCGATGACAGGCCTGACGGTCCTGCAACTGACGATCCGCTGGCATGCGTTTTTGTCGCCAGCACGGGAAGGAGCACCTTCTCTCGAAACCACTACCTCCATGTCTTAACCCCCCTCTTTGCTCGCTTACCACCTGAATTTCGCTCCATGTTCAGAAATAAAAAAAATTTGAGAAGGGTAGGAAGAGTTTTTGGAAAGTCTTTTATTAAAAGACGGCCCAAATCACAGCTATTCTCAAACCCCTCAAATCAAAACAAAATTGCTGGATTCAAATATAACTGCAAAGTAGATCTAAACAAACCCAAACTGGCCTGCGCCAAAGTGAAAAAACACGTATCTGAAATGTATTCGGATAATACAAAGTATTTTTGGCACCTATCAATTCACCTGTGGTGACTATAAAATTGCTGTATTCAAATTTAAGTGCAAGCTGCCTCAATGAACAAAGCTGTAGTGCGCCAAAGTCAAAAAACACGTATCTGTTATGTATTCGTATAATACAAGATATTTTTGGCACCTTTCAATTCACCTGTGGTGACTATAAAATTGCTGGATTCAAATTTAATTGAAAGGTGGAATTATCAACAAAGGTGGAATGGGCAAAATTGAAAATGAACACCTATCTGAAATGTATACTGATAATAAAAGTGGAGTTTTGCACCTAACAAAGAGACCTGCAGTTACTAGAAAAGATGTGTATCCTATAAGTTCAGGCTGCCCAATATCCAGGAAATATTTCAATAGAAAACTGTTAATAATAAAGCTATTGCAGTGCAATGTCTACACTAAGTCTTGGTGAACTTTATCCAGTATTCTTTATAGAGCTTGTCTGTGTTCGCCCGCGGGGGACCCCCCTCCGCCCCCCCCCCCCCCCCCCGTGACTTTACAGCGGTAGATGCTCCTTTAAAATTCTCTACCTAACTATATAAAATCTTCCAATCTCTAATCTAACTAAATTGTAAGGATCACAGCTAATAGTAGAGGTTTCTCTGTGAAGAAATATAATAATTTCGCTGAGCTGTTTGGACACAGGCAGAGCGCACGTCCTTCTGCTCAGACGCTGAGAGACACTGAGGCTGCAACAGGAAACGCTGTTCTATGTAAAACGAGGTCATGTGATTTTTCCAGCCAATCGCAACCATACACATCCCAGTCATGACGTCGCACACACATCTCACCTGCTCTATTCTGTAAGCTGATTTGCTGGCCACCAAAATGACAGGAAGGGCCGAAAATGGCGCGATCTTAATAGATGATAAACAGATTTTAACCTACATTATCGCATGATCTAAAAAATCCGATCACCATAAAAACTGTGCCGATTTCAACTTTGTCGATAATAATCGCTCAACACTACTGATCTCAATCCTATTAAAAATTTATGGACAAAGCTGAAAAGGCAGATGTGAGCAGGGCGACCTACAAAACATGGCTCAGTTACACCAGCTCTGTCAGGAAGAATGGGCCAAAAGTCCTACCAACTATTGTGAGAAGATTGTGGAAGGATATCCAAAACGTTTGACCCAAGTCCTACAGTTTAAGGGCAATGCTACCAAATATTGCTGAAATGTATGTAAACTTTTGATTTTGCAGAAGGAAATAAAAATGCCTTAAAAAATCCTCTCTCCCTCATTATTCTGACATTTGGCAAATATACATATTTTTCGTAATCCTAAATGACCAAAAAATGGGTAAGGTTTATTCTGATTTCATGTCAGATAGTGAGAAAGGCATGCATATGTGTGCATAAGAGCGCCCCTTTAATTTTTCAGAGCTCTATATGAAATGAAAGGGTAGTTTTGATTGGTTGACTAAGGCAACTAAGTGAGTTTGAGAACTAGACAGTTTTCATACATGTGGCCTCTCCTGGAACAACTCCTTTCTCATTCATGTTAGTAATCACAAATGATTCCTTTATATACATCTTATCATCTGACACCATGTTGCGAACAATACACCTAGATACTTTACATACAGTACATTTAAAACAAATACATATTTAACCCATATGACAACTGCTATTAATATGCATTATATATCGATCCATTACTATACATCTATTCAGGTCGTGCATAAAAAGGTCAATCAGTTCAGGCCTACTGTGACGACCGATATTACTGGGCATGCACAGCATACAAGCTTTCTTACCCAGGAGGGCTGGGACAAGGTATTCTTTCACCCTAGGTAAATAAGGCACAAAGCACATGCCTCCTTGTGCCACCTTTTCTGACTGGGATGAAGTTACACCCTAGGCGGGTTGGTCACCTACCTTCGCCTTCCCATCATCCCACCCCTGTTCTTATCTATTCCATTCATGAATCGTATCATCACGCTTAGGTAAACGACATTAACATTTTAACCCAGTAGATTAATTTAACTACTTTAGTACTAGGCCATGGCCTAAATCTATGCATCTATCCATACCCAAACATAGCAGAAAACTGCTCTTTATTCTTAGACATCATTCGAGTTTTAAAAAAAATATGAAAACATTATTTCATAGTGCATGGATACCTATTCCATATGGGTAGTAACCACATGTATATTATATTTTAAAGATTATTATTATGTCAGCATTAGAATGGAATAATAAAACCCCATATTAGAGTAACACTTACCAATTACACTCTTTGTCAAGACCCTTGGGTACAAGTGCTTCTAATTCAGTGATCCAATGTAGCGTTCTCTGAAGTAGGCGTCTACTGATTTCTCGGTTGTCATTACCTTCAATTTTGCTCAATACACACCACCTCAACTCACTTGTGTTATGTTGGCACTCATAAAAATGTCTGCCTACAGTTGTTTCCCCAAATGTTTTTCTATATTTTGTCACTTTGTCACTTTCATTTTCTTTCTTTTGTGTCATTTTAGTTTAAATAGCCTGATCTGTGACCCGTGTTTATTAATCCTTATCCTAATCATTCTATGTTTGCCCAAAATGGATTTTCCCACACGGTCACTTCAATAGATATCACATTAGTAGTATAACAAGTGAAACAATTTGGATCGGAAATCCTTTCATATAGTGATTGATCTTATAACCTTTGATTACACTAGTACAATTTTGACAGCTTAAACATGGAAAGGTACCACAATTTTTTATGCCAAAGCACTGTTGTTTACTGTATTTTTCAGACTATAAAACGCACCTGGGTTTTAGAGGGGGAAAATAGAAAAAAAAATGTAAGCAAAAAAGTACTGGCTGTACTGTAGTTTTTATTGGTATCATTTTGGGCACAGGTGACTTTTTGATCTCTTTTTATTCCAATCTTTTGGGGATATGAAATGACCAAAAAAACTCCACAATTTTGGCGTTTGGAATTTTTTTTCTTCTACGGTGTTCAACAAACAGGATAAATGATGTTATATTTTATTAGATTGGACTTTTATGGACGTGGCGATACCACATATGTGTAATTTCTTTATTTGTAAAATGGCAGTAGAGGGTGATTTGAACTTTTAAGATTTTTTTTTTTTTACCTTTTCTTTTACTTTAATATTTAGTCCAATAGGGTACTTGACCACTAGGGGGCACACTTCCATGTCCTATATACAGCAGTACTATTGTACTGCTGTAAATAGGACTTTCATTAAATTACACCCTGCCATAGGTGTACATACATGGCAGCTGTGGAAGCCTGCATGAGATAATAACTGATCGCCCCTCCGGCAATTAAATTGCGTGGGGGGGTGATCTGACGGAAGAGCGGTGTGCAGCACCTCTTCTCATACAGCTAGACGTTGCGGCGCCTTCGGCTCCATCCCTGCATAGTAGGTGCTGTACTGAATGCGGTGGCCGGCTGCATTAAAAGTCGCTGCACTGAGCTGCTGCACTGAATCATCTTAGGGCGGCAGGAGAGGAGCTTTGCTGCGGGAAGCCTTCAAACCCCGCTGCCGGCTTCCCAAAGCATCGCTGCTCTCCTGCCACCCTGAGATCGCTCAGAGCGGCAGTTCAGTGCGGCTGCGTTCAATACAGCCAGCCGCCGCACTCCGTATGTTCAGGCAATAACATGCACCCCTGTTTTCCTCCCAACTTTGGGGGGAAAAAAGTGTGTCTTAAAGTCAGAAAAATACGGTAGTTAGCTTGCATTACTGTATATCAGGCTTCATTATTTGATTCCCTATTGTTCTTCTTTAAATTTAAATTTAGGTGCATAAATAATGGGTCCACTTGAAGAACCTTCCATGCCTTTAATATAGCTTGTTTAACAATGCCTGCATGGTTGTCATATGTTGATATGTAGTCAATCTTTACACTATCATTTCTCTACTTAACTTTATGTTTCCTGATTTGTGATCTAGGGACTTTATTTATTTCATATCCTATCCCTTCTACTTTAGATTGTGGATAGCCCCTAGCAACAAATATGTCAACCAATTTAGTCTTATGCCTGTGGTATTCTTCATCCATAGTATATATTCGTCGGGCCCACATAAATTGGCCCTTTGGTATCCCCTTTAACACTACTGGTGCATGATAGTTATCCCTCCTTAACAAGTTATTATGATCTGTTTGAATAAACAGATCTGATCTTTGAATAAAGAGTGGCATTTAATTTTATTTCCTCTTTATACATCCAAAAATTGAATGGACCTTCTACGTTTAGTTAGAGAAAATTCTAACAATGGGTGGGTGATATTGATAAAGTCACATAACCTGTCCAGATCCTCTTCTATACTTGTTTATAATACAAATATATCATGCACAAAACGAGTTGGCTGTGGATGATATATTTACAGTGGGGAAAAAAGTATTTAGTCAGCCACCAATTGTGCAATTTCTCCCACTCACTGTAATTGACATCATAGCTAGACCTCAACTATGAGAGACAAAGGGCGACGTGTATGAAAACTATTTAGGTCTAAAACTCACTTTGTTGCCCATAGGTTACTATGGGCAAAAAAGTGAGTTTTAGACCAATGCAGTTTTCATACATGTAGCCCAAAATGAGAAAACAAATTCCAAAAATCCCATTGTCTGATTTGGAAAGAATTTATTTGCAAATTATAGTGGAAAATAAGTAGTTGGTTAATAACAAAAGTTCATCTCAATACTTTGTTATATATCCTTTGTTGGCAATAACAGAGATCAAAACATTTTTTGTAAGTCTTCACAAGGTTGGCACACACTGTTGCTGTTATGTTGGCCTATTCCTCCATGCAGATCTCCTCTACAGCAGTGATGTTTGGGGGCTGTCGCCAGGCAACACAGGCTTTCTACTCCCTCCAAAGGTTTTCTATGGGGTTGAGATCTGGAGACTGGCTAGCCCACTGCAGGACCTTGAAATGCTTCTTCAGTCTATGCCATAAATATATTGGTGTAACTTGGTGCGACAGGAGACCCCATCGTGGTCCTCTGTCAAATCTGAATTTATTTTTTGTGAGGACAATATCTAGGAGGGACAGGAGGAACGTGATTTCACAGTTAGATAATCTCGGATTCTCAGTTTTTCCCTAATGGCAGTTATCACTAAATTAGAAGCACTGGTACCTAAGGGTCTTAACGAGGAGTGTAACCAGAAAGTGTTTCTCTAATATGGGGTTCTATTATTCCATCCTAATGCTGACATAATAGTCTTTAAAAATAATATACACTCACCGGCCACTTTATTAGGTACACCTGTCCAACTGCTCGTTAACACTTAATTTCTTATCAGCCAATCACATGGCGGCAACTCAGTGCATTTAGGCATGTAGACATGGTCAAGACAATCTCCTGCAGTTCAAACCGAGCATCAGTATGGGGAAGAAAGGTGATTTGAGTGCCTTTGAACGTGGCATGGTTGTTGGTGCCAGAAGGGCTGGTCTGAGTATTTCAGAAACTGCTGATCTCCTGGGATTTTCACGCACAACCATCTCTAGGGTTTACAGAGAATGGTCCGAAAAAGAAAAAACATCCAGTGAGCGGCAGTCCTGTGGGCGGAAATGCCTTGTTGATGCCAGAGGTCAAAGGAGAATGGGCAGACTGGTTCGAGCTGATAGAAAGGCAACAGTGACTCAAATAGCCACCCATTACAACCAAGGTAGGCAGAAGAGCGTCTCTGAACGCACAGTACGGCGAACTTTGAGGCAGATGGGCTACAGCAGCAGAAGACCACACCGGGTGCCACTCCTTTCAGCTAAGAACAGGAAACTGAGGCTCCAATTTGCCCAAGCTCATCGAAATTGGACAGTAGAAGATTGGAAAAACGTTGCCTGGTCTGATGAGTCTCGATTTCTGCTGCGACATTCGGATGGTAGGGTCAGAATTTGGCGTCAACAACATGAAAGCATGGATCCATCCTGCCTTGTATCAACGGTTCAGGCTGGTGGTGGTGGTGTCATGGTGTGGGGAATATTTTCTTAGCACTCTTTGGGCCCCTTGGTACCAATTGAGCATCGTTGCAACACCTTGTGGAATCTATGCCACAAAGAATTGAGGCAGTTCTGAAGGCAAAAGGGGGTCCAACCCGTTACTAGCATGGTGTACCTAATAAAGTGGCCGGTGAGTGTATATGTGGTTACTACCCTTATGGAATAGGCATCCATGTCCTATGAAACAATGTTGCAATATATTATTTTTTTTTAATTGAATTATGTCTAAGAGAATAAAGCGCAGTCTTCTACTATGTTTGGATATGGATATATGCAAAGGTTTAGGCCAAGCACTAGTTCCTAAGTAGTTAAATTAATCTAATGGGTTAAAATGTTAATGTCGCTTACCTAAGCGTCGTGATGATACCATTCATGTATGAAATAGGTAAGAAAGCTTGGAGGCTGTGTATGCTCAGTTAGATCGGTTGTCACTGATCATATGGGTTGCATACGTATTTGTTTTTAAATGTATGTAATGTTTCTATGTGTATTGTTCACAACATGGAGTCACCATTATAAGATGTATATAAGGTCAATCATTTGTAATTACTAACATGCTTGAGAAAGGAGGTGTTTCTTCAGAAACACAATGGCATAGGCATAACTATAGCCATAGCAGCCATAGGGACTGCTATGGGGCCCAGAGTTAGAGGGGCCCACTTATTTACAAGAATGTTGTTCCTTTTTGTAAGGAAAAAGCAATTGGTGGCTTTCTGTTCTCCAGCAGTACTATGTGGACTCCCTGATATATGATGGTTTTAGTTTATTGTCATTAGCTGGTGGGAATCCATCTCTTTTTGTTTTGGGGTCCTATGAATTTCAGTTTTGCCTCTGCCTAGCGAGTGTGTTCCCAGATGTGATGAAGACTTTCCAGGAAAGGTCTGAGCTCGTTATAAAGATAATAACTTTATATGTCAGTTGGATAATGACTGATGCATAAGAAATTATAGGAATCATTTGCAATTCTCGGTGACTATGAGAGATATAAATATGATGTGAATTATATGTGAAACCGTAAAGTAATTGCTGCTGAAAATTAAGATAAAGGAGTGGAGCGTTATTGATGCAGCATATTGATACATGATGTACTTTGATGGGAGATGACAGAATCCCTTGCTATGCTGCTACACTTAATATTAGGTAATGCACCATAATATCACAGCACATAAAGTTATCTTAATTTTTTCCATGCTTTTCAATGGCTTTTGTTTTGAAGTAAGAACAGATAACACAAAAAGCTGTAATGTGAGAGTCAAGTTAAATACTGATACACTCACTGATATGATTTTTTATTTTATTTTAATTTTATTTAATACCATTAATACCCTTACCATTTTATTATGGGTTTAACTGTAAGGATTAAATAACATAATAATTACATAAATTGGATAATTTTGGACATGGCGAAACCTGTTATGTGTACCTTTTTATTTTTTTTACTAGTGTTAAACCTTCAGATCAAAGAGAAACCTTGTAACGGGGTAGTGGATTCGCTGGACCACCGCAAGCGATGATAGTTAAGCCACGCCAGGGAGCAGAGTCTAAGTAGCCCCCGGTATTCACCAGAGCCCGCCGCAAAGCGGAATGGACTTGCTGCAGCGTGAGGCTACCAGGTCGCTACCCCTGACGTGACTTGCTTGCGATGGCAGCCGTGGGTAATGCGTGGTACAGAGTCATAATCCAGAGACATAGTCGGGGACAGGCAGGAGGTCAGGATGGGCAGCAGAGGTTCATGGTCAGAGATGGGCAGACGGTCAGGGCAGGCGGCAAACAGGCAAGGTCAGGAAACATAGCGGAATGGACTGGTACACGGGTAATCAAACAGAACTCCAAACTCTCTCAAGACAAACAAATGCACAGCAACAATCTGGCAGAGAGTGCAGGGGGCGTGTACAATATATAGGACCAGCGGCTGGCACTTGACAAATTACCGGCGCGCTGGCCCTTTAAATCCAGACCAGCCATCGTGTGCGCACCCTAAGCAGCGGGTATACGCGCGGCGGCCGGCACAGGCAGGAGCAGGGAGCACAGGAGCATGGACGGGTAAGTAGACTGGCACCAGAGCCTGGGCAACAGGGGAAAGATCGTGGGCGGCCGCGGCACCCACGCCGAACCCCCTGTGGGCAGGGGGCGGCCGCGGGGGGGATGGTACCCGCGCCAGCACCCATGACAGTACCCCCCCTTTAAGTCTCCCCCTCTTTTTATGGAATTTGGAGAGGAGGTCAGACGACAGATTGGCCTCAGGTTCCCATGAACGCTCCTCCGGCCTGAATCCCTTCCAGTCAATAAGAAAGAACCGCTTCCCCCTCACTGTTTTCTCTGCCAGCACCTCCTTGACCTCAAAGATGTTATCAGAGTTGGCTACAGGAGAAGGCGAAACAGATCCACGGGAGAAGCGGTTCAGCACCATCGGTTTGAGGAGAGATACATTCAGTTGCCGCAGAACAACAAAAGGGCCCCATATACTTAGGGCCTAACTTATAACTGTCCCCGCCCACTCTCACAGGCTGTCATAAGAAGGGCAGCTTTGCAGGTTGGGTGTTTTTTTATTTTTTCTCTCTGAATAATGGAGGTCGGTGACCCAGTGAGAGGCCTGATTGGCTCGATTGAGAGGTAAAGATAGGATAGGACTGCCCGATTTGAGACCACATTGAAAGTCGTGGGCAGCTTAAACATGTTCTGATCAAGATATGTGAACCGAGAGTCTCAAAGTTTTTTCATGTATGATAGATAGCATAAGTGCTTCTTTAGGGATTTCGACGTAGTGTATTGCCCTAACTTATAACTGGGCACCTTGAAACGAATATATTTAGCGGACAACCAAACTCTATTACCCAGCTTAAATCGGGGCGGAGGTCTACGGTACCTGTCGGCCTGGACTTTGGTGCGAGCGGAGGCCCATAGAAGGGCCTGTCGTGTGACTTGCCAGAGTGCCTTGATGTCACATACTTGGGCATCCACGGCAGGAATAGGACACGAGGTAGCCAGAGGGAGAGGCGGGCGGGGATGTAGCCCAAACACAACAAAAAAGGGAGAGGCTCCAGCGGATTCCGAGTCTAGGGAAAATATACAAAGGAATTCCCGCCCAGGGGGGAGGTTAGACCAGTTACCCTGACGGGCGGATACAAAATGTCATGGGTAGGTACCTAAAACTTGGTTGACCCTCTAACCTGCCCGTTAGTTTGAGGGTGGTATGCAGACGAGAAGGTCTAGCTGAACCTGCAACTGACCACACAGAGCCCGCCAGATTTCTACAAAAACTGGACACCCCCTATCCGAGACATATGCAAGGGGGAGCCCGTGTAGCCGAAAAATGTGGTGAAAGAAACTGCTGGGCCAGCTGGGAGGCAGAAGGAAAACCCGGGCAGAGGAACAAATGAGCCATCTTTGAGAATCTATCAGTCACCCCCCAAATGACGTGTTTCCAGGGGAAAGGCCGGGGGTCAGTAACCAAGTCCATGGCAACATGGGACCAAGGTCTTTCAGGGACCGGGAGAGGCTGAAGCGACCCGCGGGTCTGGAGACGACGGACTTTTATTACGGTCGCAGGAGGTACAAGCCAGGAAAAAAGTCTCTAACATCTTGAGCGAGGGTGGGCCACCAACAGTAACGAGAGATTAATTGCAGGGACTTGTGGACTCCAGGATGACCAGCTGTTCGTGAGGAATGTCCCACTTCAGGTTTTCAAAGGCCCATGGCAGGGCGTACGAAGGTCTTCCCAGGAGGTAGATGTTGAAGATCCGTGAGGAGAAGTTCTGGAGGAATAATGTGCTGCAGAGGCGGCTCTAGGCCCACAGTGTCCGAGGATCTAGAGAGGGCATCCGCCCTGACGTTCTTCTCAGCGGGGCCGAAAGTGAAGGAGGAAATCAAAGCGGGCGAAAAAGAGCGACCACCTGGCATGTCGAGGATTCAATCGCTGAGCATACTGGAGAGAAAGGAGATTTTTGTGATCAGTGAAGATCTCGATGGGATGGCGAGCCCCCTCCAGCAAGTGCCGCCATTCTTCTAGAGCTAACTTTATGGCCAGTAGTTCGCCCATCAACGATCGTGTATGAATTTCGTTCGGCTGGAGTGAAGGTCTTGGAAAAAGAAGCCGCAAGTTTCGCAATCTCCAAAAGGAGGACTTTGAAGGAGGACAGCGCTGGCACCTACTGAGGAGGCATCCACTTCTAGGACAAACGGACGCTGCGGGTCCGGGCGAGACAGAACAGGAGTCGAAGCGAATGCTGCTTTGAGACGATCAAAGGCTTCTTGGGCTTCTGGAGGGCCAGGATTTGGGGTTAGCATTCTTCTTCGTAACGGCCACCAGCGGGCCACAAGCGTGGAGAACTGCGGGACGAACTGTCTGTAATAGTTTGCGAACCCCAAAAAGCGCTGGATGGATCGGAGACCCACTGGTCGAGGTCACTGCAAGACCACTGAAAGCTAAGAGGGATCCATCTGGAGACCTTGATCCGAGACGATGTACCCTAGGAAGGGCAACGAGGTGCGTTGAAACAAGCATTTCTCCAGTTTGGCATATACCTGGTGGCTATGGAGACGTCTGAGCACCTGGCGGACGTGGTGGCGGTGAGTCTCTAGATCCGGAGAGATTGTTAAAATGTCGTCCAGATAGACTATAACACAGACGTAGAGAAGGTCGCGGAAGATCTCGTTGACGAAGTTCTGGAACACCACTGTAGCGTTGCAGAGGCCAAATGGCATGACGAGATATTCGAAGTGGCCATTTCGGGTATTAAAGGCCGTCTTCCATTCGTCGCCTTCTCGGATACGAATCAAGTTGTATGCTCCACGTAAATCCAACTTGAAAAAAAAAATTTGCACCACGCAGGCGATCAAATAGCTCCGAGATCAGAGGCAAAGGGTATCGATTTTTTATGGTGATTTTATTGAGTCCCCGATAATCGATACAGGGCCGGAGAGTTCCATCTTTCTTTTCGACAAAGAAGAAACCGGCCCCCGCAGGGGAAGAAGACTTGCATATGAAGCCTTTACGGAGGTTCTCCTGGACATATTCCGACATTGACTTGGTCTCCGGGACAGAAAGAGGGTAGACTCTGCCTCGGGGAGGAGTACTACCGGGTTGCAGGTCAATAGGTCAATAGAACCGTCGAACGGCCGGTGCAGAGGAAGAGTTTCGGCCTGTCTTTTGGAAAAAACGTTGGCTAGATCCTGGTAAGGAGTGGGCAGACCCGGCAGAGGCTTCGTAGGCTTTACAGAGGCGGGCCGTAGAGCTGGACGGTGTACAGAAAGGCATCGCGAGTGGCATGTAGGGCCCCAACGGATAATCTCATCCGTGTTCCAGTCTAGGGTCGGAGCATGCTCTTGCAACCAAGGGAGGCCCAGGAGAATTTCAGAAGAGGAGCGAGGCAGAACGAGAAGTTTCAGAGTCTCCTTGTGTAGGGCGCCTATCTGCAGGGTGAGGGGCGCAGTGCAGAACTGAATAGCGTCCTTTAGACATTCGCCACTGATGGAGGAGACGAACATGGGTTTCTCCAGAGGAGTCAACGGGATACAAAATTTGGATACCAGCGCGTGACTGACAAAATTTCCAGCGGACCCCGAATGAGACAGGGAGAGGCCGCACTGACACCTAGGGATGCCTCTCCTGCGAGCCCTAAGTGCAAGAGTTTCCCGGGCGCACCGGACAGTCCCCAATGAAGTGGCCAGAACTGCCACATTAGAAGCACAGCTGCGTCGGACGACGCTGTGAGCGTTCCTCAAGTGGGCTCTCTCGACCTGCATGGGTTCGTCCTCAGGAACCATTGGCGGAGGAAGTGGAGGTTGTTGGAAAACGGGAGCCAGACGAGGTAGCCGGCGTGGTCGGGCGACCGCCCGTTGGAGGCGGAGCTCTTGTTGTCTCTTGGCAAACTGTATATCAATTCGGGTGGCCAACCGAATCAGTTCGTCCAAAGCAGATGACAGGTCCCGACCAGCGAGCTCATCTTTAATACGTCCAGAAAGGCCTTGCCAGAAATTCGCCACCAAAGCCTCATTATTCCAGTCCAGCTCTGAGGCTAGGGTGCGGAACTGCACGGAGTACTGACCCACAGTAGAGTCGCCCTGACGGAGAAGGAGCAGAGCTGCGGCAGCGGAGGAGGTGCGGCCAGGTTCCTCAAAGACGATGCGGAACCCCTGGAGGAAGGTTTGCAGATTTGCTGTCAACGGATCTCCTCGGTCCCATAGCGGAGTGGCCCAGGCCAAGGCGTCCCCCGATAAGAGGCTAAGTATGAAGCCCACCTTAGCCCACTCGGTCGGGAATTGATGCCCCAACATCTCCATGTGGATGGAGCATTGACTGATGAAACCACGGCACTTCTTGGGGTCTCCATCATAGCGTGAGGGGAGCGGCAGATGCAGAGAAGGTCCCGGTGCAGGAGCAGGTAGAGCCATGGCTGCAGGAGCAACTGGTGCTGGCGTGGCGACAGCAGCAGCAGGCAGAGGTAGACAGGCCTCAAGGTTCTGCATCATGGCCGCGAGTTGGAACAATACGCTGGCTCTGCTGGGCGACGGCCGTCGTGACATCCCGGAGCTCGAGCAAAGGTACCCTGGCGGAATCCATGGCCAGATCGTACTGTAACGGGGTGGTGGATTCGCTGGACCACCGCAAGCAGTGATAGTTAAGCCATACCAGGGAGCAGAGTCTAAGTAGCCCCCGGTATTCACCAGAGCCTGCCGCAAAGCAGGATGGACTTGCTGCGGCTTGAGATGGGCAAACGGTCAGGGCAGGCAGCAAACAGGCAAGGTCAGGAAACGTAGCGGAATGGACTGGTACACAGGTAATCAAACAGAACTCCAAACTCTCTCAAGACAAACTAACGCACACCAACGATCTGGCAGAGAGTGCAGGGGGCGTGTACAATATACAGGACCAGCGGCTGGCAACTGACAAATTACCGGCGCGCTGGCCCTTTAAATCCAGACCAGCCGTCGCACGCGAGCCCTAAGCAGCGGTTACGCGCGTGGTGGCCGGCACAAGCAGGAGCAGGGAGCACAGGAGCGTGGACGGTTAATTTGACTAGCACCGGTGCCTGGGCAAAAGGGGTATGGGCGCGGGGGGGGTGACGGCACCCGCACCAGCCCCCATGACAATCCTCTTTTTTCCACAAGACAAAGTAAGGAAAATTGTAAACAAATTCATTGTGTGGATCACATAACATTTAAAAAATGAACTGATAATGATCTTTTTTTTTTTACCTGAATATATTAAAAGCTATGTTTTAATAGGCTTTTTTGCAAAAACATTAGAGCCATTGCGATATAAAGTCTGTAGTGAAATATAAAAATTCCTACATACACAGCATTCAGTTTTGTAAGGTTTTTGTTAATATTTGTGGTTCACATGGTATCGCTTGACAAAGTGAACACAAAGTATGTATTATTTTATAAATAAATAGTAGTAGTAGTTATAGTTTGTATCTATGTGTTCATTCATATGATAGTGGATCCAAATGAACTAGTTTATTAAAGTAAAATATAATACCTCAAATAAAAATATAAATAATAATAAATATAAAAGTAGATAAGTGGATGTAGAAACTTGAGTTAAGAAAAAATCTAAGCATCAAATTCCACAAAGCATGGTGTCATGTCAGGTATATTTGGCTTTTCGTTGAAGTTTCAGGATGAACATAAAATTTAATGAACATTTTTTGAAGCAAACCACATTTGCCCTTTAATAGATGCATGGGTAAGGGCACATTCACGACGATACTTATGCCTGTTAATACAACTATAAAATAATACAAAAAAACAAGAATAAAATTACATTAGGTTAGGATAAATTAAAATATGACCTGTAATAAGTCTCAATAAAATTCAAAAACAGAGGACAAAAACTTCAACCCTACAAAAACCCTAGATTAACCCTATAGATCCTAAGACTGCCTATCCAAAAGTCAGGGTTACCGCCCCGATAAGGGAAACTCTGTGCAGGAACCTAGGCTGCCTGACCATAGTATTCCCTAGTTGTCACAACCAACACGGCAACACATAATACATATATAGATATATGGGGGAAAAGCAGATCACATTACTCTCAGAAAACAGCCCTCATGTATATATCATATAATCCAAAATGATGAAAGTATCAGGCTGCAGATAATGTCAAATAAACGTGACTTTCCAGGTGGATAGAATTTTAGCTACTCATATATGTCTTACTGTCAACAAATAAATGTCAGAAGATGTCCATGTTCCAACAAATAACAATGTCATAAGATACCCAAGTTCCAACGCTTTTCCCCAAAGTTTTGGGGTTCATCAGGGAACGCCACAAAATATACAATATAAATGTGGTACATAGACAAACCAACACATTGACAACTGACCAAACAAAACAGACTCATATCCCTTAGGGCATGTCCCCACTGCACGGGTTTTCGGCCGGTTTTTCAGCCGGTTTGCGGTTTTTCAGACCGCCTGAAAAACCGGCTGAAAATTAGCACAATTGTGCTCTATGAAAAACCCGTGCAGCAGTCCCCACTGCACAGGTTTTCTGCCCAGTGATTTTGTCGCCGGCGGACCGGTGACAAAACATTGAACATGCACAATCTTCTGTCCGGTTTTCGGATGGAACATGTGCATCTCAATGGGAAGGGGGGAGGGCTGTTCTCCACTCATCGCGGAGAAAAGCCGTCCCCCCGGCGGCCGTGGGGACGGCCGCAAAACCGGACAAATACCGGCTGGCAAACCGGCCGGTATTTGTCCACTGCCGTGTAAACGGCCCCTTAGATATTGGATGGTAAGTAAATGTGGTCCAGAAGAATGGAGGTCTCAGATGAGAAGATTTGGATCCCTCCCCATAACTTGATTCCCAATGAACTTTCTGTTCTTCTGGACCACTTTGGAAAGTCCAATAAGTTAATTACAATGTCACCTAAGTACAATATACTGTATATAATCATAAGGATTGCTACCTGGTACTTACTGTCTTGTAAGTATATATGAGTACCACAAACCTCTCCAAAAGTCCACATACTAGACCTTATATACATTTCACCTTATGATAAATTGCTGGACCCGGGATTTGTAAGACAATTTATCAACCTAGCAATCAGGATACATGAGGCTATTACTCTTGTCCTTGAGTAATCTGCTATATAAAGAAGAGATTATGTAAATATGCAAAATACCCACTGGAAAGCCCATTACATTCCTTGCACACATTGTAACATATACTTGGCTGAAGACAACGCAACGACCACAAAGACTACAAATCACTGAGCAGCAAATAAACAATTTTCTCACAGAAATGTTTATTTGATTAGGTTTTTTTTCTGAATGCAAGCCCTCTGTGAAGTGTAAAGATTTCCTTTTCATTGAAACCTATAGCTAATTGAGCTGGAAGGCTTCCAGCCTCTGCTTCCTTTTATCTTTAAATTCACATTAATTGCTTTGGCAATGCATGGTGTTGTGGATGCAAAGGCTGCACAGCTTCCCAGAACCTTTAACGAGATGTAATTCTCTGATTAAAGGAAAAAAAGGTCTAGGCAAGGTTATTAAGAAATTACAACATAAAAGGTACTAAAGAAGTGATCACTGATTGCAAGTTGGAATAGAAACCCTACATTTAATCAAGTTTCTGCTCACTTTCATACTGTATATGTAGTACAGCACTAAGAAACCTTCTGTATTATATATTTGGCTGTATATTTCTATGACAGTATTACAATAGATGATCAGTTTATTATTTAAAGTGCTTTATGTTTACTATAAAATTGGAATAAAATCAGTACATACTGTATAAATTTTGTATCCCCTACAGTCCCTCCTCCCTTAGAAATATATATTATATATTTGGCTGTATATTTCTGTATTATAAATTTGGCTGTATTACATGATCAATTTATTATTTAAAGTGCTTTATGTTTACTATAAAATTGGAATAAAATCAGTACATATAATTTTTGTATCAACTGTGACTTTCCCCTACAGTCACTCTTCCCTTAGAAATATATAATATATATTTGGCTATATATTTCTGTATTATATATTTGGCTGTATATTTCTATAGCAGTATTGCATGATCAGTTTATTATTTAAAGTGTTTTATGTTTACTATAAAGTTGGAATAAAGTTAGTTCATACAATTTTTCTATCAATTGTTAATTGTTATATATTCTACAGTTTACAGTTGATAGAAAAACTATATAATCTAACTTTATTCCAACTTTATGGTAAATATAAAACACTTTAAATAATAAACTGACCATGTAATACTCTCATAGAAATATACAGCCCAATATATACAGTTGAAACCAGAAGTTTACATACACTACAGTGGGGAAAAAAGTATTTAGTCAGCCACCAATTGTGCAAGTTCTCCCTGTAATTGACATCATAGGTAGACCTCAACTATGAGAGACAAAATGAGAAGAGAAATCACATTGTCTGATTTGGAAAGAATTTATTTGCACATTATGGTGGAAAATAAGTGTTTGGTCACCTACATACAAGCAAGATTTCTGGCTCTCACAGACCTGTAACTTCTTCTTTAACCCCTTCCCAACATTGGACGTATGCATACATCCTAGCGGGAAGAGCGTTCCCGCAAATGGCCGTATGCATACATCCTGGCGATCGTGCGGGCTTACAGGCAAGCCCCGCACGATCACGACATGGGACCAGCGGTAAATTACCGCTGGCTTCATGCCGCATCACCCACGTCCGGCTTGAGCTCCAGCCGCAGGTGATTAACGCTTCATAATAAAGCTGCAGGCAGGAGGAGTGAGCTCCTCCTGCCTACATTCAGCGCAGAAACGGCACTCTGCGCCGCTACTGAAAGCATACGGGCCGTCTGGTGACGTCGCCATGCCCACAATGCCTTGTAGACATGATGATTGACGGTTACCATGGCAATGCTGTGTCCTGGTCTACTATTATAACAGTAATCTGAAGATTGCAGTTACAAATCCCCTCTGGGGAGAAGTAAAAAAATGTGAAAAAGTAAAAAAAAAAAAAGTAAAACATAAAAAATAAAATAAAAAACATGTACATCACCCTTTTCCCCTTTACAAATGCCAATCGCCCCAAAAAAGATAAAAAATAAATAAAGAACCCATATTTAGTATCACTGTGTGCATAATGACCCACCCTATAGATCTGTCACATTAATCAACCCATACGGTGAACGTCGTAAAAAAAAAAAGTCACAGAATTGCGATTTTTGTTCATCCTGCAGCACATAAAATGGAAGAAAAATCTATAAAAAATTCATATAAATGCCAAAGTTGTACCAATTGAAACGTGACTTCATCCCGCAAAAAAAAGTCCTTACACAGCTCTGTATACGGAAAAATAAAAAAAGTTATGGCACTTAGAATATAGCGATGCAGAAGTTTTTTTTTACACAATAAAACACTTTTTTTTCAGTGCTTCAAAATTAAAAAAACTATATAACTACTGCACAGTTAGTGCTGTTAAAAATAAAAATACAAAACATTACTAGGATTGCAGTATTTTCTTCACCCTGCCTTCCAAAAAACGGATTTAAAACTGATCAAAAATGTCAACTCATCCAGCAAAAAACAAGCCCCTACACAGCTCCATACACAGAGAAATAAAAAAGTTATGGCTCTCAGACTATGGCGATGCAAAAACGTGTTTTCCTTTTTGAATTAAAATGTTTTTATTGTGTAAAAGCAGTAAAACATAAAAAAATACAAATTTGGTATCACTGTAATAGTATCGAGTAAAGCTAGGATGTCAATTATACCGCACGGTGACCGCTGTAAAAAGTAAAAAAAACACTACCAGGAATGTTGTATTTTGTTCAAAATGCCTCACAAAAACCTTAATAAAAAGTGATCAAAGCGTTTCCCCCTCATTTTCATGGCCCAATACAAAAAAAAAAACCTATGGAATACCTGTGCGCCCAAAATGCACAGTACACCCCTAGATGAGATCCCTGAGAGGTGTTGAATTCAAAATAGGGTGACTTCTGGAAGGTTTCACCTGTTCTGGTACTTTGGGGGCTTTGCAAATGAGACATGACCCCACCAAAATCTGCGTTCCAAAAGCCAAATAACACTCCCTCCCTTATACAGCCTGACATGAGCCAAAACAGCAGTTTACACCCACATGTAGGGTATTGCCGAACTTGGAAGAAATTGTGTAGCAAAATTTTGGGTGGTTTTTTTCCAGGATTCCTTGTAAAAATGAAACATTTTCAGCTAAAATTGCAGATTGTTGGAAAAAAAATTTCATTTTCAAAGCCTAACACTACAAAAATTTGTGAAACACCTGTGGGGTTGATATACTTACTTCACCCCTGGATATATTCTTTCAGGGGTGTAGTTTCAAATATGGGGTCTTTTTTGGGGTGTTTATTAAGATTTAGCACCTTAGGGTGTCCGCAAACCTGAATGGTGCTGTTATGGCACACGTTTCTGCCATGGAGCAGCGAGGCGCTGCAGGGGTTAAGCCCACTGGCCAGTCGACACACCCAGGGAGAGGCAGGGCTGATGAACCTAGAGTGACAGCTTGGCTGCTAATCAGGTCAGAGGGTGTGTCGCACTGGCCAATAGGAGGGCCCAGAGGCTGCACCAATCGGCTGCCAGGGCGGGGTCCGGGCACCTCATTTAAACCTGCTCACTCTTGTCTGTATTTGCCTGAGAAAGGTTATCCCTAGCATTACCCCAGTCTTCTTGTTGCTTGTTTACTCCTGTTCACCTGATCTCGGCTTGCTCCTCGACTTCGTTTCTGTCTTCTGATTTTGTACCACGTTACCTCCTGTGTTTGACCCTTGGCTTGCTTCCCGTTATTCTTCTGGTTTATCGCACTGTTATCGACCCGGACTGTCTGACTCTGCGTTCCCCTGACGGCCCTGCACGTAGCAGCATAGGGTTTGTCGCCCAGTTGGGGTCTGCCACTTAGGGCAGCACGCCAAGTAGGCATGGACAATGGGCTGGGTGGCAGTCAGGGCCCACTGCACCTCCTCTGACGTGACGTGCCTAAATAAAATCGTAATGAAAATGAGACCCCAAAGTCCGGTAGTTGCTCCTCCTATTCTGAGGCTTATGGTTGAGCCAAATAGCACTCTAGGGCCATATATGGGATATCTGGGGAATCAATATAAAGTTGCATCTCCCTGATCACATCTACTGTGTTCTTGTGAATAATGGATAAAAATTTAAAATCTGCAAAAAAAGTGAAATTTTGAAATTTCACCTCCACTTTGCTTTAATTCCTGTGAAACACCTAATGGGTTAATAAACTTCCTAAATGCTGTTTTGAATACTTTAAGGGGTGTAGTTTCTTAGATGAAGTCCTTTATGGGGGTATCTAACATACAAGCTAATTAAAGTCACGTTAGAACTGGACTGGTCCCTAAAAAAATTTATATTGCAAATTTTCTTGAAAATCTGAAAATTACTACTAAATTTCTAAGCCCCCTAAGATCATAAAAAAATAAAAAGACATTTAAAAAAATTATGCCAACCTACAGTAGACATATGGTAGATGCTAGTTATAAACTATTTTGAGTGGAATAACTATCTGTCTTACACACAGAAATTTTTGAAATTTGAAATTGGTAAATTTCTAAAATTTTTCACAATACTTTGATATTTTTCACAAATAAACAAGGACTTTTTGGACCAAAATTTCTTACTATCTTAAAGCACAATGTGTCACGAGAAAACAGTCTCTGAATCACATGGATAGGTAAAAGTGTCAAAAAGTTATTCTCACAGAGTTACACATGCCAGATTTTCAAAAATGGGGCTCTGTCAGAGAGGCCAAAACTGGCTCTGATGGTAAGGGGTTAAGACACCTGTTCACAACCTGTTTACACTCCAAACTCCACGATGGTGAAGACAAAAGGGCTGTCGAAGGACACCAGAAAAAAAATTGTAGTCCTGCACCAGGATGGGAAGACTGAATTTGCAAAAGGCAAGCAGCTTGGTGTGAAGAAATCAACTGTGGGAGTGATAATTAGAAAATGGAAGACATACAAGACCACTGATAATACCCTTCGATCTAGGGCTCGATGCAAGATCTCACACCGTGGGGTCAAAATGATCACAAGAACGGTGAGCAAAAATCTCAGAACCACACGGGGGGACCTAGTGAATGACCTGCAGAGAGCTGGGACCAACGTAAGAAAGGCTACCATCAGTAACACACTAAGCTGCAAAGGATTCAGATCCTGCAATGCTAGACGTGTCCCCCTGCTTAAGCCAGTACATGTCTGGGCCCGTCTGAAGTTTTCTAGAAAGCATTTGGATGATCCAGAAGAGTGTCCACTAATTTTGCATAATTGATTAAAGAGATATAATCTATTGACCCAAAATATAGAATAGATAAGTGGAAATATATACATAGTGAAAAAATAAACTATATATAAATATATATCCTAAAAAAAATACATATTGTACAATAAGCAAAAGAGAAAAATACATATATGTAAAATATATATAAATATAGGCATCCAGTTGATGAGTGGAATACAATAATCATGGAAGGTTTCTATAGTCCACATGTCTATCAATGCAGAAAAAATCTTGCAAATAAAGAACAAGTATATAACATGCAGAAAAAATTGCTATGGCAAAAGTGAGTAAAACGAGAAATAAATATATTGTGAAATAGTCCAATTTGAAAAGCAAAGCATGCACATGACAAAAGATGTGGAAGACATGCAGGAACATGAAAAAAAATAAATAAATCAATGTTATGAAAATTATAAAAATCCCATAAAATGCAATTCGTCATTAAGACTCTCAGGAGTCAAGGATCCCATCTGAAAAATCCAACAATATTCAGCACTTAAAATGGTCAGACTGGGGTAACCCCCACAAATACCCATGGTACTTTCTCAAAACCATAAACTTTTAAGCCAATAGTATTACCTCTATGTATACTGTACATAGAAAATGTTCGGCAAAAGAGGTACATTTTTTTGCAAAACTTGGCATGCCTTTCTGCTACTATAGGTGTAGAAAGATGTTTTTGGATGTTTTTGTGAAGCTCCTGAGGGGTCTTTCCTATATACATTTTTGAACATGGACAAACAATACAGTAAATATCTCTCGGATGTGCTTTTCATAAAGACCTTTAAATGAAATAAAATGTGCTTATTAGAATGAACAAAAGAGCGAAAGGGCTCCATGTATTGGCACAAATTACAATTACCACAGGGAAAATAACTATGTAGACTAGAGTCATGAGTAGTCCTGATAGAGAGTCTACTAAAATGACTCCTAGTTAAGTGATCTCTTAACTTGTTGGTGCTTGTTTTGTTGTCAATGAAGGAGTATCAGGTAAAACAGAAGAAAAGCATTGGTCTTGTAATAAAATATTCCAGTTACGCAAAAGAATAGAATGAACCATTATGTGTTGATATGCTGCAGCCAAAATGTTATGTAAATAATTAAGCTCTAACATTTTGTTAGATCTCGTGCATGATTCTGAACATTTTCTATACCAGTACAATTGTGTTTAAGACTTTCCCAAAAGGACAGCCCTCTTCACATCTGCCGGATGAAACCTATTTGTGGTGGTTTCTTTCTGATATAGAGAGGTCTCAATTCAATTGTCCTTAATATGGATAGACAAATCCAAAAAGTTGACATGCAAGTCTAAAATACAAGATATTAAATGTATATCAAGATGATTGTCATTTAAAGAAGAAGCAAAATGATTGCATTCTTCCAAGGCCTGGACCAAAGAAAATGATATCATTGATATATTAAAACCATTTTATAACCTTTTGTTTAAAAATTGATAAAGGGTAAACTTAGAGCTCTTCCCACCACCTCAAAAAGAGGTTGGCTTGCAAGGAAGCGCTACGAGCCCTTATAGAGATCAGAGATCTGGCAATAGAAAACATTATCAAAAACAAAATAGTTATGATGTAAAGTAAATTAAGAAGGACCAAGACCAAAGGGTCATGAACAACATCATTCATTTTTAAAAAATGTGCTGTAGATTCCAATCCATCTTGATGTGCTTTTTTGGAATAGATTGATTCCACACCGCAAGTACCCCTTGGTAAATAGATGTTCACCAAATTCTGTATGGTAGTTGTAGAGTCCTGTAAAAAAAAAGGGCAATCTGGTCACCAATGATTGTAGAAAAAGTACATGTGTATACAAACATTTTTCACATAGACTCCCAATACCTGATACAATAGGTCTTCCAGGAGTAGCTTTCAGATTTTTATGCATCGTAGGTAGGGATGAGTGATACAAAAGTTGAAATCGGCACGATTTTTAAGTTTATCTGAATTTTCTGATAACGCGATAGTTTCCGTGAAAATCTTAAAGATAATCGTTTTGGTGGCCAGCCAATCAGCTCGGAGCATAGAGGTGGGCGAGGGGGGTATATGACATCAGCTGTGGGCGGTGTATGGATCTCATTGGCTGCATAAATCACATGACCTCGTTTTATGTATACGACTGCATTTCCTGTTCAGTCTCTTTCCTACACTATCTCACTACAGAGCAACATGTCTCGCTGCTTGTCCCAATAGCTGTTGTCACAGCTCAGAGAGACAGTCTTTTTTTATACAGAAAACCATCCTTGTAGCTGTGAAGCTTAGGATATAGCTACATTAGAGAATTTTAGTTCTTATTTAGTTAGTTAGAGAGAGACTTGTTAAGACATCTATTGCTGTGCGCAGCCGCGGGGAAAAGGGGGGTCGGAAAGGAGGGCGGATGATGTGCAGCCCAGCATGTCCTTAACTCGCATTGAAATAGCAATGTTTTTTTAACACTTTTTAGCCAGCAGACCTCCCAACTGAGGTGAAATTGTCCCTTTTGTTTTTTGCATCTACATAGGCATTAGCTTTTTTGCAGGACAAAATGTACTGTTTAATGGTGTCATTGACTGTCCCATAGAGATTTCAACCTGGGGAATGCAGGTTTGGGGGTCATGCTGTGGTACAGGACAGGGATAGTCAATGTCCAGTTCAACTAAAATGCTGCTTCAAATACTACTTTCTTCCGGCACTTTGTGATCTGTGGGTCATGCAGGTTTGAGGGTCATGCTGCGGTACAGGACATGGATAGTCAATGTCCACTTCACTAAAATACTGGTTCAAATAATAGTTTCCTCTGGCACTTTTTAATCTGAGGATCCATAAGGGCATCTGTGTGGATTTTGGGGTCATGCCACTGTAAAAGACAGGGATAGTCAATGTCCTGTTTACTAAAATAATGGTTCAAATACTTGTTTCTTCTAGCAATTTGTATTCTGAGGGTCCATAAGGGCATCGGTGTAGGTTTTGGGGTCATGCCGCTGTAAAAGACAGGAATAGTCAATGTCCTGTTTGCTAAAATAGTGTTTCAAATACTTGTTTCTTCCGGCAATTTTTATTCTGAGGTTTCATAAGGGCATCTGTGCATGTTTTGGGGTCATGCTGCTGTAAAACATAGGGATATTTAGTGTCCTGTTTACTAAAATAGTGGTTCAAATACTTGTTTCTTCCAGCACTTTTTATTCTGAGGGATCATAAGGGCATCTGTGCAGGTTTTGGGGTCATGCTGCTGTGAAAAACAGGGATATTCAATGTCCTATTTACTAAAATAGTGGTTCAAATACTTGTTTCATATGGCACTTTTTATTCTGAGGGTCCATCAAGGACATCTTTACTGGTTTTGGGGTCATGCCGCTGTAAAAGAAATCAATAGTAACAGTCTTGAAAAAAGTGCCATCAAAATGAACAGCGGTTACTGGGTGTCCACCCTCTTTGATCCACGTTCCAAATCAAAAGTGAGCAATTTCCTTCCACTCACACAAATTGACAGTAGAATGCAGGAATTTGAGACAGGGCTCGTTGACCAACTGGACCTCCTATGGCCCTGCCAGCTGAACCTCCACATTCCCCGTTGGTACGTTCTTGCTGCCACCACATATGTGACGAGATGTTGGTCTCTGGTGCAAAAAGTGATAGGGGTCTCCTGCCAGTTCCCATGTACCATTTCCAATATCGGTGTCCTGTTTTGTGTGAAAGGGGCCCCTTTGCAGCTGCTAACCCTGTACCTGCTGTGGCACGCCATCCTCATGTTTTCGGTTAGCCATTGAACATAATGAATCATTTTAGCATATGAATTTTTATCTGTGACTTTTATAGCCTAATTGTCTTGCCTAAGATGTAGCACGTATCCAGTTTACTGTTGTGGATGTTAATTCCAGCTTCTCCTCACCTGTTTGGGTGTAAGAATGAAGCTGTTGTTCGTGTCCCATAGACCTTAATGGTCATCGGTGATAATCGACTATCGACAGGATAATTGCCGATATCGACTATCGACCCGATAACGATTGTTGACACAATCGCTCATCACTAATCTTAGGCAATAGACAGAAAGTTGGTGTTATTAGAAATTTAATCATCATCAAATTCACTCTTATAATTGTGCCCAAGTTTTTTGCCGAAAGCAAAAGAGAATCTAGCTTCTTCTTGAACATGCAATAGAAAAAAAAGAGAAAGCGCTCCCTAGCACAAGTACTGTGACTTGGATATAGAAAATAGTAAACAAACTCTTGTACACTAACCTTAATGAGTTGTGCAGTATGGAACTGGCACAGTGTGCTTTAGCATACCAAACGTGTTTTCCTTTTCAAGAAATAAAAGTCCTGATAACTGAATAAAAGCTTCAGCGCGGTCACTTGGGTTGTTTGAACTATGGGACTCCAGTGGTAATTCATTGGATATTCCATTGCCTGCATAGCTTCTTCTTGAAGCATCAGTAGGGTCTGAAGGTAAATGAAAGTACTGAGTAGTATTTTTTAATTGGTGAGTGGCTTCATGAAGATAAGCATCCACAGGAGAAAACATCACATTATCACCTTTATCCGCTGCCTTAATCAAAAAGTCCTTGTTGTTCTTGGCATTTATGTTTTCCTTGTTTTGTCCTACATCTGTGTTGGATGTCCCGAAAGATAAAAAATCACTGGAAGCCAACTCTCCCATATTGGATGTAGCATTTCCTGCCAATTGAAGTATTCTATCCACTCTTATTACTATTACGTAAAGGCAGATGCATCCTCAAAATCATATTTTTCCACAATGGTATTTAATTTTTGTTGAAAGAAATTCTAGAGATTTCCATTCTAGACAACTGGCTTTCCAATTCATGAATATGTGATTTTTCTGATATAAGAGTTCCTTATCGTGACCAATCAACAACATTGATCCAAGCCGTTCTCCAATTTAGCTTTAAAATGTGGACCGACCTCCAAAGCTGGGAAAATCTGAATAGGAAGACCCCGTGAGATAATATTAAGTTTTAAATATTCTTCCAGGCTTCTAATATGCCACCAGGACAATCAGGTACGTTTTATCACTACCTATAATAACCAATGGAATGAGGATTTTTCCATTCTTTTGCATAACTGGAATACATTATTTTCAAACTTACTTCTATTTTGTCTGATGCTCCTTCATTGACTGCCAAATGCGCACCAACCCAAGCGATCACTTAATTAGGAGTCATTTAGTACTCATGGCTCTAGTCTACATGGTACTTTTTCATTTACTGTATTGTTTGTCCATGTTCAAAAATGTACTCGTATATAGGACAGACCTCTCAGGAGCTTCACAAAGGAATCCAAAAACATCTTTCTACACTTACATTAGCAGAAATGGATGGCAGATTGGTCAAAAAAAAAAATGTACCTCTTTTGACGAATATTTTCTACATATTGGTAAGACTGTGGGTTTATAGGTTTATGGTTTAGAGGAAGTATGTATGAGTGACCCCACTCGGCCCCTTTTATGAGCTAAATCTCGCTGGATTTTTCAGATGGGACTCTTGACTCCTGAGGGCCTCAATTAGGCATGGACTTTTATGTGAGTTTTATCATTTTCATAACATTTATTTATTTCTTTTTCCTCTTGTTTCTATATGTCTCTTCACAATTTGGGAGACATGTATTGAAGAAGGTGCTTCGTAGTGAATTGTTCAGTCTCGTTCTCAGTGTATAATGCGCCTGATGTATGAAAGGGGTTTTTGTGATTATAAATGGTGTCTAAAGTTAGACGTGCCTCACCTATGTGTTAGGCGCATTGCGAAACTTAGGCAGCATTAGTAATGTGCCTAACATGTATTAAGGTTGTAGATAGGCTGGAAATAAAAGCATTAGAATAGCATGTTAGTGAATAGAAACTATGGTACTGATCTTGCTTGGAAGACCACAGGCCCCAGCAATACCTGTGCTGTGCTGGCTCTTGCTGTATGTAGAATAAAGGGTGAGGGCAGCAAAAATAAATTTCAAATTTAATGTAGTAAAAATTAAAAAAACTGAACAAAAACATCAGTGGGTTGTTTAATTTAAAATTAGTTTTAGATTCTATTAAATTTAAATGCATTTTATAGGAGATATTTTTATATTTTTGGGATATTATATATTTTTAAATTAATTTTATATGATAACATTTTTTATTACATTTAGATAATTTTATATAGTTTAATAATAATCAGAAATCCCTTTTTATTATTGCACTAGTGTAAGTTGAGAAATATTGGACAGCAAATCTAGCTCCACTTCAACTCCTCAGGCTCAGGCAGACCACATTAAAATAGGTCTGCCTGTCCGAGCAGTAATGCGCCCTATGGGTTTCTATGGAGAAAAAAGTGAGTTTTAGAGCAAAACCGTTTCATACATTGTTATTATTATTATTATTATTATTTATTTTAAAGCGCCATTTATTCCAGGGCACTGTACATTCAAGGGGGTTACATACATTACATAAGTCAAACGAGTACAGTGATAAGGGATAATGACAATTGGCACGACAGAGGGAGAGAGGACCCTACCCACGAGGGCTTACAATCTATAAGGAGGGGGAAAGAGACAGGAGGTGAGGGGCAGACATGTGGCCCTATGTGTCTAATATTACGAGTGTGGTGTGACAGGCCTCCAAAACACCCTCAGAATGCCCCCAGAATGCCTCCTCATGTTAGGTGCGTTAGAAAGTTTTGATTTTTACGAACAATGCACCTAACACGTTCATTAGGCACATTAGACATTGTAGCCAGCTCACTTAGGCGCATTTTACGCCAGAAAAGGGTGAAAAACCCAATCATACATGTCTCCCTTTGTGCCATGTGCATTCTCTGTTTTTCACGTTTCACAATTTAAAGGGGTTGTCTTGCTCCAAGGATTGCTTTTTATGTTAAAGATCTTGCAAAAACAATTCAGTTTGCAATATATGTCCATTAACAACAGTATACTACCTATTTTGAGATATCCTCTCTGGTATGGGCTGCATCAGCTCCTTAGGTCGCTATAGCTACAGACCTGTTCAATCTCTCCTGATAGGCTGCCAAGCACTGGTTATTATAGCTACAAACCTGGCTTCTACTGCAGCCTAGTAAAAGTCAGTAAACACGCCCCTGAATTCAAATTGAAACCAAGAAAACAGGACTGAGGTAAGATGAATCAATGTGGTGAGACAACCCCTTTAACAACATAATTTCTTTTCCTTTCCAACATACTCACTTTTGCCTTAGCATCTTACATTCACTTTTATATCAATGTATTTGCCTCATTTACTTCTTTCTTTGACTTCTTCATTTTCTCACTTACCCTTGTCCTGGTATCTTAGGGCGCATCCACACGGCAGTGGACAAATACCGGCCGGTTTGCCGGCCGGTATTTGTCCTGTTTTGCAGCCGTCCCCACGGCCGCGGGGGGGGGGCGACTTTTCTCCGCGATGAGCGGAGAAGAGCCCTCCCCCCTCCCATTGAGAAGCACATATTCCGTCCGGAAACCAGACAGAAGATTGTGCTTCTACAATGTTGTGCCGCCGGAACGCCGGTGGCAAAACCGTCCGACGGCAAAACCCGTGCAGTGGGGACTGCTGCACGGGTTTTCCATAGAGCACAATTGTGCTCATTTTTGGCCGGTTTTTCGGGCGGTCTTCAAAACCGCAAACCGCCTGAAAACCCGACCGAAAACCCATGCAGTGGGGACATGCCCTTACACTTCAACTTCACATATACATTCATACACTTTCATTGCTCTTTTTTTTATCATATGATGTACTTTTTCTGTATTTGCAAGACTTTTTGTGGATTAATAGACATACATACTATTGAAACCTTCCATGATTATTGTATTCAACTCATCAATTGCATGCTTATATTTATATATGTTTTGCACATGCAGTATATATATTTCTTCACTATGTATATCTTTCACTTATTATATATGTATATTTTTTATTTATTTATGTATTTATATATACTTTACATTTTTTCACCATGTATATTTATACATTTCCACTTATTATACAGTATATTCTGTATTTATGGTCAATAGAGTTATATTTCTTTAGTGGCTATTGATTTTATTTGATATGCAATTTCACATTTTTACATGTATATCTATTTCGGATTTGTCTTGATGTGTGGGCTAACAGAGAGAGGGATTAGTGTTAGCCTTGAGGTGGTAAAAAAACACTGCTGGCAGTGTTACCTCCATTTCTAACACTGGAATAAAATGGTAAAAAAAAACATAATGACACAACACAAAAACAATTCATTTAAATATACACTATACACTAGGCATCCTCAAACTGCGGCCCTCCAGCTGTTGGGAAACTACAACTCCCATCATGCAATTATATAATCTATAACAGTGGGAATGATGGGAGTTGTAGTTTCCCAACAGCTGGAGGGCCGCAGTTTGAGGATGCCTGCTATACACTAAAGAAATGGATCCAACACTGGTCTGACATAGGCCAATGAGTCCATCATGTAAACAAATACTTTCTTTCAGCTTACCCAGTCCTTGATATGTTCCAGTTCCACACAAAATAAACAGCTTCCGATCAGGTCATAAATAGTCTTATTTAAAAATATTAATTCTTTATTGGTTACAAAAATGAAAAATATATATCCAAAAATTGGTCTTATAATTCTATTAAAGCACAACAATGTGTCCAGCGGACACATTTCGGAAATCGGTCATAGCATCATAGTCCAAAGGGGAAACCTGTAGAAAAATAGAAAACTCAAAAAACATGACAGTACTAAACTCCATTCCCTGCACCACCTCATGATCATGCCTGCAGTTGATTTTCTGGAGATGTATGGGATGGAATTCAAGCAGCACAAACTGATTTTGGATGGCTACAGACCACAGTCACAGCACAATCTTTAGAAAGATAGTTCTCTGTCCCTCCCCATAAGAAGATTGTGTCTGTAATCTGTGGCCTGTACCCTCCCTCCCACGCTCCTTCCCCAACATTGTGTTATGGTGCCTAATGCCAACACAAATACAACTGTCACCTATCATCCCGTAAACCACTCTCCACCTATCAATTCATAACCCTCATTTCCACCTATTACCCTATGTGGAGTTTGAATAGGGGTTGGCACAGGTAGGGAGGTGCTGGATAAGTTAGAATAGATGTTTGTGTGGTAAATTGTACATGGACAAGTCACGGCCAGGAGAATTTATCATGATAGTCTGGAGTTAATGGAGTAGAAAAGGGAAAGGGAACAACTCAAAGCATAATAAACTGAACTAGATGGACGTCTGTCTTTTTTCAGCCTTATAAGCAAACAAACAAACAAATAAACAAAGAAGATGTCACTTGTAAGTCACTGAATATAACAGCAGTGTAATTACTTATGCATCAACAGAGTGCCTGCGTACAACTTCTATCTACCACTATATGGACAATGGATGCCTTTAATATTGGTAGTAGTGTAATGGTTTAAAATCAGGAACAGTTTGGCGAAATCTTTCAGCTCTCCTGGATGCTGAATAGTCTATCCACTGTCCAGGAAAGCTGGATGATGGCACACCCCTCAGTTAACTTTCTTCCAGAGACAAAATTTATAAATAAGGAAAAGTGTAAACTTTATGAATATTTTTGCAACCCACTGTTTGTTGTGGGTAATGATGCCTATGTTTCAGGTAGGAAGTTTGTATTTAGCTTAGGAGAAAATTCAGCCAGATCACAGTAGAAAAGCAAATATCCCTTAAAATATACCTTTTAGTTCATCAGCATATAAAATCCCTGAACACTTTTATTTTTATATTATAACAATTGGGTCAAAAAAACTGACACTCACCCAAGTTGTAGCTGTAGTTTTTGAAGAGAAGATGGGGAACTACTTACCAATTCC
Source organism: Phyllomedusa bahiana (assembly GCA_025379985.1). NCBI lineage: Eukaryota > Metazoa > Chordata > Amphibia > Anura > Hylidae > Phyllomedusa > Phyllomedusa bahiana. Next base: position 55,589 of record JAODAL010012599.1, read on the forward strand.
AGTCACCAAGAGTAGAGTGAGGATATGAATGACAGACAGTGACTCCAATAGTCTTGATCATGTGCATTAGAATCCACCCCTTCATTGAACGAATGAACAAACGACTGAGGGCGACATGCCAGAAAAGAGGCGCCACCACACCAGTTTTAAGGCGCATTAAATGAATGTATAGTGCACCTGAATGAACCTGTCAAAAATCTGGCATGTGGTATACCTTGCATAGTATAATTGATGCGTCTACTCTAGGCGCATAGCATAATTTAGACGCATAGCATATCATTGCCAGCATATTTGATGCGCCTACTTTAGACACATTCAAATGTGTCATGCCTGGCGTAAAATGCACCTAGTTTTGGTTTACCACATTTCATCTATATAGAAAATAGGTCGTCAACAGTTTTTTGGCGCCAAAATACACCAAAAAAAAGGCGCAGCCCAAATGGGATATGTCATCCTAAGTTTCTTTCCATATTTAAACCCTAATCAATTTCCTTAGTGTGTGTGGAGGAGAGGGGGGCGCTAGATGCCATGAAAAGGGCGTTCCTACTCCCACTTAGTAACCACAGTATCTTTATGGATAAGGTTCCAAAATTTGACTTGGCCCTTCTAAAACACACTGGCCTAGATGTATGAAAGGTGTCATTGCATCACTCAGTACTTTTTTGATTTAAAGGGGTCATCTCACTTTAGACAAGAATGACATATCGCTACAATATGCCATCATTGCCTGATAAGTCCAGGTCCCCCCTCTGGGACCTACACCTCACTCCTAATGTTCTGAACAGAGAGGTGGTTGGGACTCTGTCATCGACATGAATGTCTGAGCAGTGATGCTTGACTGTAATCAGAACTCATGTCTATAGAAGAGTCCCAACCACCTCTCCGTTTTAGAATGGCGAGATTTTATGGTTCATTTAAGAAGTAAGGGCGTTCCATGAAAAGGGCGTTCCTACACCCAATTAGTAACCACAGTATCTTTATGGGTAAGGTTCCAAAATTTGACTTGGCCCTTCTAAAACACACTGGCCTAGATGTTTGAAAGGTGTCATTGTCTAAATTGTCATATGCAATGCTGCTATGGTGTAGAGCAGGGGTCCCCAACCGCCGGTCCGCGGCGCCGGGTTAACATGATGCCGGCCGCCCGGTGACTTTAGTCCTGGCGGTCGGCATTTGCTCTACACGGCCGTTGTAATCCGGCTGCGCAGGGTTAAAACAGCTGCGTGCGTTGCGCGGCTGCAGAGAGAAAGCAGGGACGGTAATGAGCCGCCCCTGCTTTCCCTATTGCTGTAGATGTGGCGCTCAGTGAGGGCCGCATCTATAGAGCAGCGACGCAAGGGGGATGATGCAGGAGTGTTGTCACACCCCCTGCACCGCTCGGTCTCGTCGCACGCCGGGTCCTGGAGGGAGCAGAGACGCAGTGACCGGGAATGGTAAGTAACCTTGTTTTCTTTTTTTTTTTTTTTCATTTAACTAGCCTGGATGCTACAGGGGGGCTATCATTATTAATAATCACTACAGGGGGGCTATAATTATTAATAATCACTACAGGGGGGCTATCATTATTAATAATCACTACAGGGGGGCTATCATTATTAATAATCACTACAGGGGGCTATCTATTATCACTACAGGGGGGCTATCATTATTAATAATCACTACAGGGGGGCTATCATTATTAATAATCACTACAGGGGGGCTATCTATTATCACTACAGGGGGGCTATCATTATTAATAATCACTACAGGGGGCTATCTATTATCACTACAGGGGGGCTATCATTATTAATAATCACTACAGGGGGGCTATCATTATTAATAATCACTACAGGGGGCTATCTATTATCACTACAGGGGGCTATCATTATTAATAATCACTACAGGGGGCTATCTATTATCACTACAAGGGGCTATCATTATTAATAATCACTACAGGGGGCTATCTATTATCACTACAGGGGGGCTATCATTATTAATAATCACTACAGGGGGGCTATCATTATTAATAATCACTACAGGGGGGCTATCTATTATCACTACAGGGGGGCTATCATTATTAATAATCACTACAGGGGGGCTATCTATTATCACTACAGGGGGCTATCATTATTAATAATCACTACAGGGGGCTATCTATTATCACTACAGGGGGCTATCATTATTAATAATCACTACAGGGGGCTATCACTAGAGGGGGGCTATCATTTATCATCACTACAGGGGGGCTATCATTTATCATCACTACATGGGGCTCTCATTATTAATAATCACTACAGGGGGCTATTATCACTACAGGGGGGCTATCATTATTTATTATCACTACAGGGGGGCTATCATTTATTATCACTACAGGGGGCTATCATTTATTTATTATCACTACAAGGGGCTATCATTTATTATCACTACAGGGGGGGCTATCTATTATCACTACAGGGGGGCTATAATTATTATAACTACAGGGGGCTATCATTATTTATTATAACTACAGGGGGCTATCATTATTTATTATTACGAAAGGGGCATATATATATATATAATATATATATATAATATATATATATATATATATATATACACATATATATAATATATATATATATTTTATATGCCCCTGTAGTACTAATAAATAATTATAGCCCATATATATATATATATATATATTATATATATTTATTTATAAAATAACAGAGCAGATTACATATGTATTTTATTTACATGTATAATACTGACCCACAGAGCTGATAATCAGTCTGCAGTTATAAATACTGGTTACCCCATACTACACCCCTAAATGACACAGCATAGACTTTGTGTTTTTTTTTTCTCTGTGTGTGATATTAAACCTCCAACCTCCTAATAACCCCCCCCCCAATAACCATGCCCCCAGTAACCCCCCCCCCCCGGGCCGTGGAAAAATTGGCGTGCATTAAACCGGTCCCCGGGGGAAAAAAGGTTGGGGACCGCTGGTGTAGCGTACATGCTTATGTTTGTAGTTGTCGCACAGCACTTCATAAATTTGTCACATTGCAAGACAAACTACCCATGCACCAGAAAGTGACTTACATGTGAAAAATTTAGTCTAGCCACACCACTATTACAAAGGTATGGTAATCGTCACATTAACTGCAACACTTTTAGGCATGTGAGATACATAAATGTGTTTTACTGTATAAAGTGTCGGCTTTGTTGTCCAGAGTTATTCTTTTAGGTGCAAATCTTTTATAAATATGTCTTATATGGTGCACAACATTATTTCTGTCATAACCTACCCCAGAATACTGGTTCAGCAACTTTCATACATCTGAGCCAACATTTTTCTTCTTTAATGATTCTTTAGTTGATTAACTTGTGTGGTTTGGGTCTTCATTTTGTTGCATCACTCAGTACTTTTTTGATTTAAAGGGGTCGTCTCACTTTAGACAAGAATGACATATCGCTACAATATGTCATCATTGCCTGATAAGTCAAGGTCCCCCCTCTGGGACCTACACCTCACTCCTAATGTTCTGAACAGAGAGGTGGTTGGGACTCTGTCATTGACATGAATGTCTGAGCAGTGATGCTTGACTGTAATCAGAACTCATGTCTATAGAAGAGTCCCAACCACCTCTCCGTTTTAGAATGGCGAGATTTTAAGGTTCATTTAAGAAGTAAGGGGGCGCTAGACGCCATGAAAAGGGCGTTCCTACTCCCACTTAGTAACCACAGTATCTTTATGGATAAGGTTCCAAAATTTGACTTGGCCCTACTAAAACACACTGGCCTAGATGTATGAAAGGTGTCATTGCATCACTCAGTACTTTTTTGATTTAAAGGGGTCGTCTCACTTTAGACAAGAATGACATATCACTACAATATGCCATCATTGCCTGATAAGTCCAGGTCCCCCCTCTGGGACCTACACCTCACTCCTAATGTTCTGAACAGAGAGGTGGTTGGGACTCTGTCATCGACATGAATGTCTGAGCAGTGATGCTTGACTGTAATCAGAACTCATGTCTATAGAAGAGTCCCAACCACCTCTCCGTTTTAGAATGGCGAGATTTTAAGGTTCATTTAAGAAGTAAGGGGGCGCTAGACGCCATGAAAAGGGCGTTCCTACACCCAATTAGTAACCACAGTATCTTTATGGGTAAGGTTCCAAAATTTGACTTGGCCCTTCTAAAACACACTGGCCTAGATGTTTGAAAGGTGTCATTGTCTAAATTGTCATATGCAATGCTGCCATGGTGTAGAGCAGGGGTCCCCAACCGCCGGTCCGCGGCGCCGGGTTAACATGATGCCGGCCGCCCGGTGACTTTAGTCCTGGCGGTCGGCATTTGCTCTACACGGCCGTTGTAATCCGGCTGCGCAGGGTTAAAACAGCTGCGTGCGTTGCGCGGCTGCAGAGAGAAAGCAGGGACGGTAATGAGCCGCCCCTGCTTTCCCTATTGCTGTAGATGCGGCGCTCAGTGAGGGCCGCATCTACAGAGCAGCGACGCAAGGGGGATGATGCAGGAGTGTTGTCACACCCCCTGCACCGCTCGGTCTCGTCGCACGCCGGGTCCTGGAGGGACCAGAGACGCAGGGACCGGGAATGATAAGTAACCTTGTTTTCTTTTTTTTTTTTTTTCATTTAACTAGCCTGGATGCTACAGGGGGGCTATCATTATTAATAATCACTACAGGGGGCTATCATTATTAATAATCACTACAGGGGGCTATCATTATTAATAATCACTACAGGGGGGCTATCATTATTAATAATCACTACAGGGGGCTATCTATTATCACTACAGGGGGGCTATCATTATTAATAATCACTACAGGGGGCTATCATTATTAATAATCACTACAGGGGGGCTATCTATTATCACTACAGGGGGGCTATCATTATTAATAATCACTACAGGGGGCTATCTATTATCACTACAGGGGGGCTATCATTATTAATAATCACTACAGGGGGGCTATCATTATTAATAATCACTACAGGGGGCTATCTATTATCACTACAAGGGGCTATCATTATTAATAATCACTACAGGGGGCTATCTATTATCACTACAGGGGGCTATCATTATTAATAATCACTACAGGGGGGCTATCTATTATCACTACAGGGGGGCTATCATTATTAATAATCACTACAGGGGGCTATCATTATTAATAATCACTACAGGGGGGCTATCTATTATCACTACAGGGGGCTATCTATTATCACTACAGGGGGGCTATCATTATTAATAATCACTACAGGGGGCTATCTATTATCACTACAGGGGGGCTATCATTATTAATAATCACTACAGGGGGCTATCACTACAGGGGGGCTATCATTTATCATCACTACAGGGGGCTATCATTTATCATCACTACATGGGGCTCTCATTATTAATAATCACTACAGGGGGGCTATCATTATTTATTATCACTACAGGGGGCTACCTATTATCACTACAGTGGGGCTATCATTATTTATTATCACTACAGGGGGGCTATCATTTATTATCACTACAAGGGGGCTATCATTTATTATCACTTCAAGGGGGCTATCTATCATCACTACAGGGGGGCTATAATTATTATAACTACAGGGGGGCTATCATTATTTATTATTACTACAGGGAGCATATATATATATATATATATATATATATATATATATATATATATATATATATATATATATATATATATATATATATATATGCCCCCTGTAGTAATAATAAATAATTATAGCCCTATATATTATAATATATATATATAATATATATATATATATATATATATATATATATTTATTTATAAAATAACAGAGCAGATTACATATGTATATTATTTACATGTTTAATACTGACCCACCGAGCTGATAATCAGTCTGCAGTTATAAATACTGGTTACCCCATACTACACCCCTAAATGACACAACATAGACTTTGTGGGTTTTTTTTCTGTGTGTGTGATATTAAACCTCCAACCCCCTAATAACCCCACCCCAAATAACCACGCCCCCAATAACCACCCCCCACCGGGCCGTGGAAAAATTGGCGTGCATTAAACCGGTCCCCGGGGGAAAAAAAGGTTGGGGACCGCTGGTGTAGCGCACATGCTTATGTTTGTAGTTGTCGCACAGCACTTCATAAATTTGTCACATTGCAAGACAAACTACCCATGCACCAGAAAGTGACTTACATTGTGAAAAATTTAGTCTTAGCCACACCACTATTACAAAGGTATGGTAATCGTCACATTAACTGCAACACTTTTAGGCATGTGAGATACATAAATGTGTTTTACTGTATAAAGTGTCGGCTTTGTTGTCCAGAGTTATTCTTTTAGGTGCAAATCTTTTATAAATATGTCTTATATGGTGCACAACATTATTTCTGTCATAACCTACCCCAGAATACTGGTTCAGCAACTTTCATACATCTGAGCCAACATTTTTCTTCTTTAATGATTCTTTAGTTGATTAACGTGTGTGGTTTGGGTCTTCATTTTGTTGCATCACTCAGTACTTTTTTGATTTAAAGGGGTCGTCTCACTTTAGACAAGAATGACATATCGCTACAATATGTCATCATTGCCTGATAAGTCCAGGTCCCCCCTCTGGGACCTACACCTCACTCCTAATGTTCTGAACAGAGAGGTGGTTGGGACTTTGTCATTGACATGAATGTCTGAGCAGTGATGCTCGACTGTAATCAGAACTCATGTCTATAGAAGAGTCCCAACCACTTCTTCGTTTAGAATGGCGAGATTTTAAGGCTCATTTAAGAAGTAGGTGCGGGTCCCAGAGGGACAATGATTGCATATACTAGTGATATACCAACATTGTCTAAAGTGGGACAACCCCTTTAAGATTTCACACTACTGTTTTAACCCCTTACTGACATTTGACATACCCATACGTCATGGTCGAGAAAGGGTTCCAGCAAATTGACATATGGGTACATCATGGAGATCTTGCGAGCTCACAAGCAGAGCTCATAAGATCGCAGCATGGGACCAGTAATAAATTACGCATTACGGAGTGAGCAACGGCAGCAGGTGATTAACCCTTAACTGTCACGAATTATCATGATCGCAATAGCTAAGCTAGTCAGCACTATATATTTTTGATTACGGCAACATATGTGTGACTTTAAGCGCAATAGCTAAGGTACAGACAGGAGGAATGAACTCCTCCTGCCTGTAATCGCCGCAGCAAGTGGTGCCCAGCGCTGCTAGTCCTACCTGACAGCCCCGATGCTTTAGTAAAGCATCCGGGCTTTACTAAATTGTGTGCATGGTGAGTGACAGTTGCCATGGAGACCAGTATACAGCATCAATGCTGTGTACTGATCTCCTGTTTGTATCAGTGATCTGATACAAATCCCCTATGGGGAAAAGTGAAAAAAATGTGATAAATAAAAAAAATCATCCCAAAAAAGATAAAAAAATAATTAAAGTATGCACATTTGGTATCACTATGTGTGTAACAACCTATCCTATAAATCTGTCATATTATTTAACCCACACAGTGAACACAGTAAAAAAAAATCACAGGGGGCGTGTCCTAGCTATGGCCGAGTAAAGACGTGTCCACAGGAGCTTCTCGTCCTTCCTCAGAGCTTTGGCCAGCCTGACCCGTCTACCATGTGGAAATCTGCCAGAAAGAGGACCCAGAAGGCTTCCACCCATCCCCCGTCTCCTCGGGGGGCATGAGCTTATTTCCAGCGGGGCCCTCCAAACCCGTTTGCTGCGGGAAGACGGCGCCGGACAACATGGCGGACCCCCTGGAGCAGGCACGGGATCCAGGAGAACAGCCTCTGCGCCCGCTGTGCTGGCGACTGACCTTTGGGCATCAGAAGAGCCCGTACGTCCGCTGCTCCAAGTGCCGGGACCCATCTCGCCGCAGACCTCAGGTGACCGACCGGCGGTGGAGACCGCCCGCCACGCTGAGAATGAAGATGGCGCCCTGGCTTCTCCCTGGGCTCCGGCCCTTGCGCATCCCGACTCCACGCCGCAGGCGCCGTGTCGCGCCCATATGAGCCCATCGGCAGCAGCGTACGAGCCGGAGTGCGAGCTTGCAGCTGAGGCTATGCCGCATGGGACCCGAGCAGAGACACCCGCAAGACTGGCGGCACCGGACCGTCGGCCGGACGGTCTGCAAGGTATGGGGGCACGTTATGAGGTACAAGACACAGCAAAGGTGTCCATCCTGGACTCTCCGGTCCCATCACTTGTACAATTGATGACCCCAACCCACCAAGCCCCTATAGTTATTAACCTGCTCGCCAATGACTTGGGGCCCATGGCGAGGGTCACCTCCCAGGCCGAGGAGTCTCTGCTCTCAACCCCTGCTGGGGTTTTGGCACAATTTGATCCGTACACTGAAGAACCAGTGCAGCAGGGTACATCAGCGCCTACACCATCCACTTCCCAACGCTCTGAGGCAGCTGTATATCCCCAGCACCACTCATCGCCTGTCCTCTGGCACACCGACATCCCCCTACCTGACCAACCCTCTCCGCGATGGTCCACTGGCTCCTCCTGGGGGGATCCAATGAGCTCACCTGGTGTCAGCTTGACCGCAGCCAGCGCCGCCTCGCCTGCTACCCACCGGAAAGCGGCTCCCTCTGCAGTGACGGTGCTACCTCTGGCACCTCACCTTTTCAGCTGCTGCACTTCTCCCATAGTGCTCTACAGGCTCTGGAGTCGTCTGGCACACCCTCCTGTACGTCTCCTACCCGGGACAACCCCAGCAGCTCACCGGGGTCTTCACCTGTATCTGCAGAGGAGAGCAGGCCGGTCACACTCGCTGATCTTCGCAGATTTACACAATCTCTACCCCCCAAGGACGACCTTTCAACTTGGTCTCAGCATATTATAACAGAATGTAAACAAGAAATCTCTCTCTTCAGAACCGAACTGTCTTCACTAAGCTCTAAAGTATCCTCACTGGATCACACCCAACAATCTAACTCACTAACTATACAGGCTCTCCAGTCTTCCTCGTCCGAGCATTCCGCCCAGATATTCGCACTCCAACAACACCTCGATGATCTTGAGAATAGGAGTAGGAGGAACAACATCAGAGTTCGGGGCCTGCCTGAATCAGTCACATCTAGCGACCTTATCCCGGTGCTTACCATGATCTTTAACGACTTATTGGGAAGAAATTTGTCTGTCCCCATTGAAATTGACAGAGCCCACAGGGCACTTCGCCCCCCAACACTGGACCCCAAGAAGCCTAGGGACGTTATTTGCCGGGTTAATTTCTACCAGCTAAAAGACGACATTCTACATTATGCCCGCCAGCGACAGGAGCTCTTTTTTCAAAGGTGCCCCAATATTCCTGCTTCAGGATCTTTCCCGGCACACTCTGGCCCAGAGGGCAGCCCTAAAGCCCCTTCTGTCAGTGTTACAAGAGCGCCACATCCCTTACCGGTGGGGATTCCCCTTCGCTCTGTTTATACGGGGAAAAGAGAAACCCCTCGCAAATCGCTCACCGGATGACTTTCCGTCAGTGCTTCAGGAACTAAACATTCAGGACTTGGTCTTCCCACCGTGGCCCACCTTGAACTCAGCTACCAGTAAACCTGACCCCCGAGCGCAGCGGGCAGTGCAGGGGCTTCCACGGAGGAGCAGACATCGAAGACATCGTTCGGACTCTTCTGTGGCATCCAACCCATCATGAGGACTCTTCTACCAGTGGTCCTAGGTTGATTTGATCCCTGTGACCTCTGAGTATCCTTTCTGGAATCCATGCTGTCTGATGACCATTGCTGCCTCTTCATATATCTGACCTCCGCAGGTCTCCGAGGACTCTCTGTCTGGCAACCCTCTCCCTTGCCTCTCCCTTTCCCTTCTTATCCCTCCCCCCCCCCCCCTTTTTTTTTTTTCCCCCCCCTTTTTTTTTTTCTCCCCCCTTTGTTTCTCCTTCCCCCCTCTCTCTCCTTTTCTCTTCCCCCTTTTCACCCCCACCCTTCCTTCCCCTCCTACCACCTTTAAAAACCCCCCTGGGGGAAAAGATTTTGTTTTTGAAAATTTCTAGATTTCCCCTACTTCTGGAAACCCTACTGTTCCCTCCCTACTTTGGGTGGGCCAATACTTGTGCCTCTGTCATGTGAATACCTTTGGATACGGAGCTTGGACCTTATGTTCGACTTTTTTTATTGTTTTTTTAAAGTTTTTTTTTTTAATTGCTTCGGGGCACCCCCCCAGTAGGAATCAGTCCGGTTACCCTTCTCTGGGTTAGGGACTTTTGGTCGTGTTAGCCTTTGGTATTCCGCAGGGGGCTTTTGTGTTGCCTGTTTGGTAGTGGGGTGTAAGTGTTGGAATAGTGTCCCCCCTCCCCCCCCTTTCGCTCGCGCCCCCCCCCCCCTCTTCCACTCCCCCCCCCAACCCAGTGACAAGTTAGGCCCTATGGGGACATATATTTACCCCCTTTTTTTTAACAGGGCCTCACATTCCCAGCAAGAGATCTCAGGTACCTCCCCACTTCCACAAAAAAACGAATTCAAATAGTCTTCTGCAGGAGACGCACTTCAAAGAGGGTCATGTCCCCAAATTTAAAAAACGAAATAAGTATTTAACCACATGGTTTTTGGAATTGTCGGGAGTCCAGGTCCAGGGGATGCAATACCCTTAAATAATCTCTGGTACATCAGGTTCGAGAAGCGGGGACCGATACCAAGGGGCATTTTCATTCTAATCATTGAAATGGAGGTGCTCTTTACGTTTTTAACGTTTATGTCCCGAATCAGGGCCAAGGGGGTTCTTTTGTTCGTTTATAGAAAACTGACACCCTTAGCCCCAAAAGGACGAAAATTTGTGGGGGTCTAAATGCCACTTTGGCCCCCGATACTAGATAACTACGGGTAATCATCGCTTTCCTACTGCCCCATTAAAGCTCAAAAAAAAAAGCATCCCCTCATTGCAGCTTTGCGTTTTTTGGGGTTACAAACACCAGAAAAAAGATTTTAGTTTACTCTCCACCCCAAAATGTGAAAGTGTTTGGACTACTCCTGGTGTCGCATGGGGCATTGCCTTGGGTTTCCTCTCGGAGGCGGAATTTCTTTTGTGGGCCCCAGGCCTGTTTATTGTCACTGACCCCCCCCTTCTGTTTTTTGGACCGCTGGTCGGGCGCTCAATAGTCTCGTATTGACAGGTAGTGTGGGGAATATCCAGAACATTGTGGACTTTTTTCAGGATCACAAAACGATACTTGCTCTCCGCTGACCCCAAGGGGAAGCTCTAAAGGGTTTTTATACGGGGCGCCCTGATAAGCAGGGCTCAAGATTAAAAAGGGAAAAGGAAATCTAGACTGCAATCGTATAGCTAGGGTCCCCGCACTGGAGCTCCAACATAAAAAAGCTCTAGGGTAAACCCTAGAGTTTTTTAGGGCTAGGGGAGGTAAAGCATTTATGGGGGGCCTGTGGAAACGTTTCCCTCAGGGCGGGCGCAGTCGTTTTTCAGTACAGTGATAAATGGGACAATGTTACGGGGGCGCTGCGGGCCCTGTTTGCAATGCTATCCCCCAAAATCAGTTTTCTGCGGCAGCCCTATGGTCCTCAAAGATGAATAGGGAAAACTTTCACGCTTTTTTTTTCTAAACTTCAATCCCCAAAACAACCTATCATCCCTCCCGGGATCGGCCTTTTTACCTTCCTCCAGTTCTTCTGTTTGATTTTTCAGAGTTTAAAACCCTGTTTAGGACTCAGAACTTAATCCGTCATACAGGTTTGCCCGGCGGGAAGAGCCCGGGGCCCGACGGGCCCGGATAAATTTTTAAGACATTTCAGGGACGAATTGGGGCGCCTTTTGCTTTTTGGGTTTTAACCCAAAAGTCCCCGATAGTGTTTTCCTGCCTCGCGTGCGGTAAATTGCTTTGATACCCAAACCAGGCAAGGGTCCTCATCTTGCAATAGTTACCGTCCAATATCCTTCAAATGTGGACATTAAGATGTACGCCAAAATTCTGGCGAATGAATAACACAGTTCTTCCGGGCCTTTACAAACCCTGAAAGTGGGGTTTGTCCCCGGGGAAGGAAAAGGCCCGACACAAAACCTGAAAAATATAGCATCATAACCATGCCAAAACCCCCAAAATCCCCTTAAAAGACCCTTCCCCGGGTGCCCAAAAAGCCTTCGATAGGAATCCGGTCATCCTGGCTACCACCTTCGGCGTCAGGGATGGGACCCTATTTTTATTTCTAAAATTTGGCCCTTTACCGAAACCCCCCCCACCAGGGTAAAATCAACAGACCTTTTCAGACCCCCTTTCTTGATCACGAATGGTACAAGCAAGGTGCCCTTTGGTCGCCCTCTTGTACGTTTGGTCATGGAGAACTTGCTCTCTGCGATACGTGATGACCCGAATATCACAGGTATCACTGTGGCCGGGAGCGAATATAAGTGTTCAGCATTCGCTGATGACCTCCTAGTTTACTTAACTAGCCCACTGACGTCACTCCCCTCCCTTATGTCACTACTTCAGGCCTTTGGCACATGGTCGAATTTTAAAATTAATGTGTCCAAGTCTGAAGCGCTAAATGTCGGCCTACCCTCTGCGATTCTCACCCAGCTCAAGCGAGACCACCCCTTTGTGTGGCCAACTAAAGGCCTGTCGTATTTGGGAATCACCATTCCGGCTACATTAGGGGGCTTACTCTCCCTCAACTTTGAATCCTTACTGAGAGCACTCACACGGGATCTTAACTCTTGGACGAAACAGTGTTTTTCCTGGTTTGGAAGAGTTAATATCCTGAAGATTTCCATATTGCCCCGCATCTTATACCTGCTACAAACTATCCCTATCTCTATTCCAAACTCCTTCTGGAGCCGGGTACAGCGTCTCTTCACGTCCTTTGTCTGGCCCTCCATGCGCCCTAGAGTGTCTTATGCAATTTTAACTAGACATAACTCTTTGGGCGGTCTAGGGCTCCCTGACTGTAGGAAATATTACCTGGCTGCGGCATACGCTAGAGTATTGGACATGGTATGCCCCAGTGATCAAAAGCTCTGGACCTGTATTGCGCGTGGCGTGTCTTCATTGTCGCTCGCGTCGCTGCCCTGGATCTGGACTCCTACCCTCGCAAACCATTTTTATTTCTCCTTCACCGTTAAACATACCCTGACATCGGTTAGCTCTCATAAAACGTACCAAATCCTAATTGATCGGACAGGCCCTCTTCTACCCATCTCGGATAACCCATCCTTCCTACCTGTTATGGGCCCGCGCCCTTTCTTTGGGAGTTCTAAATTAACCCCTTTGCGCCTCCACCAAGTGCTAGCGGGTAATCAGATTGTCCCCTTGTCAGGTTTGGAGGTAATGGCCCAGGGCCGTACTTCTTCCACTTTTCAGTATCTCCAATTGAAACATTTCCTCTCTTCTTTTGGAAACACTCTTCACGCACAGAGGCCCCTTACGAAATTTGAACAATTGTGTCAGCAAAATTCCCCCCCGAGACATGCCATATCTACACTGTACTCCGAGTTGTCTGCAAGGGACAGATCAACACTTCCTTCATATTGTGCTGCATGGGAAAAGGATCTCGGTCAGAGTTTTTCCCCTGAGCAATGGCACAAATGTTTTGAGCTTACCCACAGAGCCGTTGTTGCAACAAGAGCTCAGGAGACAAGCTTTAAAATTCTGACTCGCGGGTACAGGGTCCCCCATATGCTTTCATAGTGGTTCCACAGGTCCCTGAAAAATTGCTGGCGCTGTGGAACTTCCAAGGGGACCTTTGCTACATATATGGGGGGGACTGTCCTGCTCTGTCGGGCTTTGGAGTGCAGTGTATCGTGTCATTAAAGATATCTCTGGAATATCCATCCCTAAGACCCCTGCCGCAGCGCTGCTGTTCATGTTTGACATAGATGCCTCTACTTATAAAAAGTCCCTTCTTAGGCATCTCCTGCAGTCGGCTAAGACCGTTATTCCAGGCGCTGGAAAATGCGGATCCCCCCACAAGTAAAGGTGGTATACTGAGGTCTCCTTTGTTTATCACATGGAAGAACTTTAGCTACGACGGAAAGAGCGGTTCAAATACTGAACCGGACATAGGAAACCTTGGTTGCAATTTAAAGATTCGTCTGCCTCCGGCTTACCCATGTAGACACCGTGAGGTTCTTTTACCCCTTTCCAATTCATAGCCTCCTCTTACTCGCCCTCTTGCCATTTGGTCCCTTTTCCCTTCCCCGTCTCCTTGTATGAATGTAGATGTGTATGTTGGAAAGTACGCCGAGGCTTACTCCTGCATTTCTAGCTCATTCTGGTTGATAAATGGCCTCTCTGGCCCCCCTGTCTATGCAACCTAGCGAATGTTTCGTTCTATATGCTTTACTGTTTATTTATGTGATTGCATATTCTCGGGTGCCGCATCATCTGCGGCCGTTATCGCTGCTAGGTTATTTAAAATTGCAGTGTTCTTTGACTTCTATTTTACGGCAGTTACCAGTGTGGCTAATTTTAGGCTGTCATGCCGATATGTTTCACATTAGTCAGTATTCTTTTATTTTGCATTGTTATCGCTTTCATTTTGATGACATTTGTATTGTTCTAATTTTTCTTAATAAACTTTGTGAGAAATTTAAAAAAAAAAAATCACAGAATTGTGAATTTTGTTCATCCTGCAGCACATAAAATGGAATAAAAAGCGATCAAAAAATCTTTGCTTCACAAAAAATGATACAAATAAAAACAACAAATCATTCCACAAAAAACAAGCTGCTATACAGCTGTGTACACAGAAAAATAAAAAAGTTATGGCTCTCATATTATGGTGATGCAAAAACGTGTTTCCTTTTTGAATAATAGTGTTTTTATTGTGTAAAAGCAGTAAAACATAACAAAAAATATACAAATTGGGTATCGCTTTAATCATATCGACCTGCTGAGTAAAGCTAGCATGTCATTTATACCGCATGGTGACCGCTGTACAAAATATAAATAAAAAACACTACCAGGATTGCTGTTTTGTTCAAAATGTCTCACAAAAAAAAATAAAAAGTGATAAAAGCATCATTTGCATCCCATAATGGTATCAATAAAAATGTTATCTCATCCCAAAAAAGAAAAAAACAAGCCCATAATCAGCTCTGTATGGAAAAAGTGATAAAAGCATCATTTGCATCCCATAATGGTATCAATAAAAATGTTATCTCATACCGAAAAAGAAAAAAACTAGCCCATAATCAGCTCTGTATGCAGAAAAATAAAAAAGTTATGGATGTCAGATTAGGACAACATAAAAAACTGCAATTTTTTATAAACGAATTTCTATTGTGTAAAAGTAGTAAAACATAAAAATTTATATAATTGAAATTGTACCGACCCGCGTAGTAAAGTTATCCTGTCATTTACATTGCACGGCGAACACTGAAAAAATGAATCCTAAAAAACAATGGCGGAACTGCGTTTTCATGACCCAATGCTAAAAAAACTCAATACACCTCTAGATGAGATCCATGAGATCCATGAAGGGTATTGAATCCAAAATGGGGTAACTTCTGGAAGGTTTCACCTGTTCTGCTGCCTTAGGCACTAAGGGGGACATGTATGAAGATGGGCACGTCAAAGCGCCTGTTTTCACGTTTTTTCTCCGTGAACACTGCGTCTGATGTATGTCGGCGCCGAACTGCGCTCATACATGCGGGGCAAACTTCGACGCCTCCGTCAGACAGACCACATTGAAATTGGTCTGCCTGTCGGAGCTTTAATGCGCCTCACTTTGCCGACCCGTACTCATACATGCGTCGGAGTTTTCGAATGTGGTGCGTCCCGCCCCAGAACGCCCACAGAACTCCCCTTTATGTTAGGCCCATTAGAAATTGGCAAAGCTTTCGCCTAATGCGCCTAACACATAGGGGAGGTGTGTCCCACAGCGGATCCGGCACAGAGAGGCGCATTATATGCCAGAAAATCGTCGAAAACGCCTATCATACATGTCCCCCCAAGAATCAATACGCCCCCAATAAAAGCCCATGTGCATTCGCCAATTATCAACATATTTTGCTTGATTTTGAGCAATTGAAATGATAATTTGTCAGTGTTTTAGCATGATAAATGATAAAACTATCATTTAACAGTAATTGTAATGTGTATAAGTCAGTGTTAACACCGATATCTTGGATAAATGTAAGTGCCGCTTGTGGAGATATTTACACTTGGCAGTAGCGGAACTACCGGGGTAACAGACGCTGCAGCGGGTACGGGGCCTGTGTACTTGGGGGGCCTAGGCCGAGCCACCTATAGTTGAGGGCCCCGTAGCAGCTGCTAATACGTCTGCTACCTCGGTAGTTCCTACGTGGCTCACCGCCGCTGCCTCTGAACGCCCGGGCAGGAGTCAGACTGCCCGGTCTTACCAGAGCGGAGCACTGTACAATCAAAGTAATCACACCTGAACATTGTTAAATACGTTTTGGGGTCCATTTTTTGGTACATAGAACAACAAATGTAACAAACGCTATGTGAATGTACCCTCAGAGTTCACTCACTACCCATGCCCTCCACTTTCCTCTAGCCTCTCTATGAGCATGTTTTGTTTTACTTTAACCCCTTACCGACATATAAGAATGTCATGATGTCGGTAAGGTCCTATGTGGCGGGTATATTTAGTAAGTCTGCTAAATAGGAAGCTAGTACCGACTGCTAATTGCAGCTGACACCCGCCACTAACAGAAGGGAATGGAGCAGACTCTAATTCCTGCTGTTTAACCATTTAGATGCTGTGGCAATCACAGCATCTAAATAAATGGAGAAATGGTGCGGCACACCGTTCCTCACTCCGTCTGGCACTCTCTAATAAAGGTTCTATTACTTCCTGCCGTCTTTGAACACCCTTTTGTTCTGTTTATATAATGCAGAAGGGTATACAAGCGATTGAGTGCTAGTGGTAAAGGGTCAAAGTTAAATAAAAAAAATAAGGTATAAAATAAAGAAAAAAAAAACTTCAAATCCCCCCCCCCCCTCCTTTTACCATTTTACAATTTGAAAAAAAAAATTAAAGCTGCACATAATCGGTATGTATAGTGGTGCTAAGAAAAATTACACTTCAGCCCACACAGTAATGAGCCCTCACTCAGGTCCATAGGTGTAAAAACAAAAAACATTATTGGTGACAAAAATGGTGCTGCAGCAAAAATGTAAGAAATAGAGAAAGTTTATATTTTTTCAGAAGTACTAAAAGCCTACATATTTGGTATCACAGGAATCGTACCAACCTGCAGAATACAGATTATACCATATATACCAGAGAGTGAACAATGTAAATACAAAACCCCGACAAACATGGTGCAAGTACATTATTTTTACATTTCACCTCACTTAGAATTTTTTTCGGTTCCCCAGTACGTTCTATGGTACGATCAATGGCGCCATTAAAAAGTACAGCTTGTTACACAAAAAAGACATCAAATGTATATGTAGATGGGAAATTAAAAAAGTTATTGATCTTGTAAGGTGGGGAGGGAGAGACACAAAGCCATATTATTATGACTGTCTGTTAGAAAGGGGTCAAGCAAAATTTACACAAAATAGCTGTCACTGTGTAGTCTGATCTATGCATCCTCCACCTTTTGATCTGTATGGGTCTGTGTCATTAGTCAGCTCCCTGACTTGTAATGTAGAAGAGAGAGCAGAGGGTGCCTCATTTCAGAAAGCCCTGTTGTGCACTGGCAGCCAAAAAAGTATCAGAACAGTAACCTGTCCTCACTACACTCCTGCCCAAAGGTCCAGTTCCATATCCCTGACTGGGCGCATTCCCCTCAATACACCTGTGGCTGGTAAAGATTTTCTGAGACTGCATCTGGGGACCCCAGGTGCAGTAATGGCTCTGCTCAAGAATATGAAACCTGTTCTCTGGGCCCTCTCTAGCAGGAGAACAAGAATACTACTCCATCCAGGGCTCCTTTCCCTAGGTCTTCCCTCCCATCCTTCCTCAGTTCTCTTTTGTGCAGCCTGATAATTACTCCCTCTCCCTTGCAAGTCTGGGCAGCTACATTCACATTTCCTTCCCTCTTTGCCACCACGCGGTCCAGCAGCCATCATCCTCGTCGACAGGGCTTGATGACAGGCTTCCCCAGCGATTCGCTTTGCATGACATGTGCAGGTAGTGATTAGTGGAGAGTAGTGTTGAGCCAAACGTTCAGAAAATATTTAGTTCGGCACGAACTTTACAGTTTTTCCGAACTCAAGCCAAACCAAATTTTTGCCGTAAGTTTGGTAAAAAGTTTGCGTTCGGCACAGGTGTTCAGCGCCTTTTTCAGCTGCTTCCTTCAGTTTGGACGGCCAGCAAATCAGTGCAGAGCACAGAGGGGTGGGGGTCAAAAACGTCACCAGTGAGGGTGTAGGGATCTCATTGGCTGCCAAAATCATATAACCGTCTTATGTGTATGTCACTGTATTTCTAGTTAGTCGAAATTCCCAGCTTACTCTCTGTAGTGAACACAGTGCTGCCTGTGTCTGCTGGTTTGCCAGCATATCACAAGGCATTATGGGAAAGGGGCTGAGACGCCCACAGCGCCCTCTGTTGGATGTAACAAATCCTCAATTTGCTTTTGACCCACCGAGTCTTGAGCAAGCAGAAAGGATTTTAGCCAAGCCAGTATCTCTCATCTGCAGACAACGCTGTTTCGGGATTTTTGTCCCTCTGCAGTGCAGAGCAGAGCGATACTGGCTGGCTGTGTGGGAGGCATTGAGTAGCTCAGGAAGGGAAGATCTCTCCTTAAGGAGAGCACTGAACAAACGAACGGCTTGTAGAGTTTGTTTTGCCTTTTCGCCCACTAAAATTATCATCAGCATATCACAGGGCATTATGGTAAAGGGCCTGAGACGCACACAGCGCCCTCTGTTAGATGTAACAAATCCTCAATTTGCTTTTGACCCACTGAGTCTCGAGAAAGCAGAAAGGATTTTAGCCAAGCCAGTATCTCTCATCTGCAGACAACGCTGTTTCGGGATTTTTGTCCCTCTTCAGTGCAGAGCAGAGCGATGCAGGCTGGCTGTGTGGGAGGCATCGAGTAGCTCATGAAGGGAAGATCTCTCCTTAAGGAGAGCACCGTACAAACGCACGGCTAGTAGATTTTGTTTTGCCTTTTCGCCCTCTACTTAGCATCTGCGTATCACAAGGCATTATGGGAAAGGGGCTGAGATGCCCACAGCGCCCTCTGTTGGATGTAACAAATCCTCAATTTGCTTTTGACCCACCGAGTCTTGAGAAAGCAGAAAGCATTTTAGCCAAGCCAGTATCTCTCATCGGCAGACACCGCGGTTTCGGGATTTTTGTCCCTCTTCAGTGCAGAGCAGAGCGATACTAACTCTACAAGCCGTTCGTTCGGTGCTCTCCTTAAGGAGAGATCTTCTCTTCCTGAGATACTCGATGCCTCCCACACAGCCAGTATCGCTCTGCTCTGCACTGAAGAGGGACAAAAATCCCGAAACAGCGTTGTCTGCAGATGAGAGATACTGGTTTGGCATAAATCCTTTCTGCTTTCTCAAGACTCGGTGGGTCAAAAGCAAATTGAGTATTTTTTTCATCCTACATAGGGCGCTGTGGGCGTCTCAGCCCCTTTCCCATAATGCCTTGTGATATGCAAATGCTAAGTAGAGGGCGAAAAGGCAAAACAAACCCTACAAGCCGTTCGTTCTGTGCTCTCCTTAAGGAGAGATCTTCCTATCCTGGTTTGCCAGCAGGCAGAAACAACATTTAATAGGGATTTCACACAAGATAAGCAGCTAGTTAGATTATTCGTGGGTGGGGACAGCTAGCTTAGGGAATCAGATACATCACTATTTATGGAGTTAGAGAGTTTTGTATAGATATTCCATAGAAAAATTTCTGTTTAGAATCCTATTTGCCCATTGCAAAGTACAGGCATTAAAGAGCACTTGATTTGCTGTGAGGGTTCTTTCATACGACCCCATTTCACCGATATTGCATAGAAAAAATTCTGTTTATAATCCTATTTGCCCGTTGCAAAGTATAGGTGTCAGGAAAACTCCGCCAACCCACTCGAGCGTTGACGGCCTGACTTGGGGTGTATCGTGACAAGATCAGTCAGATAATGTTTCACAGTTAACCCCTGTCCACATGGGCACAGGAAGACTCAGGGAGTGCGAGAGGACCAGGGACGTTCCTAGGCTAAATTGCACTCAGGGCGAGGTGAAGAATTTTCGCCCCCCCCCCATAAAATAATGCGCCACAATGAAACACCGTGCTTCACCAAATAACTGCCCCCTGTAGCCATATAATACTCACCTGTAACCAGACAGTAACCTCAGTAGCCATGATAGTTGCCCCTGTAGCCAGATAGTTGCCTCTGCAGCCATGATAATTGCCCCTGTAGCCATGTAATGCCCCCCTGTAACCAGATAGTAGCCCCAGCAGCCATGATAGTTGCCCCTGTAGCCATGATAGTTGCCCCTGTAGTTAGTTGTCCCTGTAGCCATTGTCCCCCTTGTAGCCAGTTCCCCCTGTAGCCAGTGTCCCCCTTATAGCCAGTGCCCCCCTATAGCCAGTTTGCCCCCTGCAGCCAGTGTCCCACTTTTATCCAGTGTCCCCCTGTAGCCAGTGTCCCCTTGTAGCCAGTGTCCCCTGTAGCCAGTGTCCCCCTTGTAGCCAGTTGCCCCGTGTAGCCAGTTGCCCCTTGTAGCCAGTGTCCCCCGTGTTGCCAGTGTCCCCCTTGTAGCCAGTGGTCCCCTTGTAGCCAGAGTCCCCTGTAGCCAGTATCCCCCCTATAGTCAGTGTCCCCCCTGTAGCCAGTGTCCCCCTGTAGCCAGTGTCCCCTGTAGCCAGTGTCCCCCTTGTAGCCAATGTCCCCCTTGTAGCCAGTGTCCCTGTAGCAAGTGTCCTCCCTGTAGCCAGTGTCCCTCCTGTAGCCAGTGTCCCCCTTGTAGCCAGTGTCCCCCTTGTAGCCTGTATCCCCTGTAGCCAGTTGCCCCCTGTAGCCTGTGTCCCCTGTAGCCAGTGTCCCCCTTGTAGCCAGTGTCCCCCTATAGCCAGTGTCCCCCCTGTAGCCAGTTGCCCCCTGTAGCCAGTGTCCCCCATGTAGCCAGTGTCCCCTGTAGCTAAGGATTTTAAAATAATAAAAACTTACTTACCTTTCCAGGATCCCCGCAGTGTGTCCAGGTCCCGGGAGCCGGGGTTCAGTGTAAGCGGGGCCTCGTGGGACGGACGGGAGCCAAGACTGAGCGTCGCAGGATGCACGGTGAAAGCTGTGCAACCCCTGCGACGCTGCTGTGTATGTATCGGCGCTCTGACTGAGCGCCGATACATACAAGGGAGGAGACAGGAGAGGAGCGAACCGTCCATTAAGTGTATGCAGCTGCCGGCAGTCAGAGGCTAACTGCGGGGTGGGCGGGCGGCACCTCCCTCAGGTGAGGTGAGCCTCGGTGTCTCTAGGAACGGCCCTGGAGAGGACACACTACTTGCCCACAGCCCTGAACGGCTGGAAGAGATCTGTTTACTCACGCTGGTTAAACAGAGCTCTGTCAGCCCAATAAACTGTCACCAGTCCTTTGTTTGGTTATAAGACTGGTCCGTTAATGACTTACAATAAAGCCAGGAACCAGCCTTGGTGTAGCTATCTTTTAAAGGCCAAGAATAAGGTGGGTGAGATCGATTATCAAGACAACAGACTAGCTCAGATAAAAGTTTATATATTTAATTTGCCTTGGAGGGCGCACTAGATAGACAATATATACATAGGGACAATACTGTTCAGATATTGGTCAGAGGTGCAAATATGGGTATGGTCACAAACAAAGGCAGCAAGATGTGTCTAGTTTCCTTAGGTTGGCTTGGTACTGGGCCCACATGGGGGGTTGATGTGGCCTTGCTTCTGTGTGGGTGGTTCTGGAATGCTGGTGTCAGTTACCCCCTTCCAAAGAACAAAAATAGGCATACCTGGGCTTCGGCTTATAACAGTAATGGGACAGCCCACGTCGCAGCCCCCTACACTCCCACTCACACCCCTGGGACGGTCTACAAACTCCTCCCTCTCTGGCCATGCCATTTTTTGACTGAAACACAAAATGCGCCATACTGCGGCAGGGCCTTGGCACAGAACTGAACCAGTGGTAACATTGAAAGCGGATGAGCCTAAGCTACGACCTGGTACCACACATGCCCATCCCATTTGGTTTCTAAGGCCAGCTTTGGATTTCTCTCTTACCCTGCCTCCTAGAACCATGGGAGTGGCAGCGTGATGTGTGTAAAGTTTCATATTTTAAAATATGAAACTTGGGTGGGCCTGTTATACATGATTCTCTCATAAATCCTTATAAAATATCGATGCTTGGCCATCTCCTAGCCCTTTGTCCTCCAGACTTTGTTAGAGCCCATGTGTTTTCAGGTGCTAATGAATTTGAATGAGTTTTCTTTCATGTGCGAACCTACTGCTGGAATTATCACCCTCTGTCCTTTGTTCGCTGGGCCTGAATGTCTCCTGCATAATTGACGGCTTCCTATGGAAGGGCATTTGCAATGCATCTAAGCTGGGGCTGATTCTGCAATCTGAGTGACTTGAGTTATGAGGGCTGCGAGGGGTGTCTTGTCATTTTTGAGTAAATTTTCCCCACAATAGAGCATTTGATTTGCTGTGAGGGTTCTTTCATATGACCCCATTTCACCAATATTGCATAGAAAAAATTCTGTTTATAATCCTATTTACCCATTGCAAAGTATAGGTATTTAAGAGTACTTGATTTGCTGTGAGGGTTCTTTCATACGACCCCATTTCACCAATATTGCATAGAGAAAATTCTGTTTATAATCCTATTTGCCCGCTGCAAAGTATAGGCATTTAAAGGGAATGTGTCATCAAAAATGACTTATTGTTTAACTCACATTTTTATGTTAAACACATTTTTTTAGGAATTTTTGGTTACGTTTTTTTTACATTTCCTTATCACTTTCAGTATTTTTTTTAATAATTCTTAAGTCCTGCAGTTTTCACTTTGGCCACTAACCTAATAATTGTCTGACACTTCCTGTTCTGTTTAAAGAGATTTTCAGCAGTGTGCTCATTATCAGTAAAAGCAGGGTCAAACTGAAAGGATTGTACAGATAACACAGAATCCACCAGTCAAGAGGAGATGTCACAGTTCCCCCGCTCCCCTCCCTTCACAGTAATTTATTCCTAGGTCACAGAGCATGACTAGAAAACTCTGCTATACAAGTCTATGGGACAGAATCTGTCTTAAGAATCCTATGCGCATGAAGCTGTTGTAAAGTATCTCTCTGACTGCTGTTAAAGCAGTGCAAGCAAGAATGTCTTCCCCAACAATCATATATAGACAGCCGAATTGAGAAATCTACAATCAGGAAATAAAAACGGCTAAGAGGAAAAGAATATGGATCAGGGTCTTGATTTAATAAGTAAAAAAAAAAAATTGGTGACAGATTTCCTTTAAGCACATGTTTAAGCTGCCCACGACTTTCAACGTGGTCTCAAATTGGGCAAGTCCTAAACCCATCTTTACCTCTCAATCGAGCCAATCGCCGCTGGCGGCGGTCTGTGTTTGTACATTATAATTACATGTGTGCCCGCGCCCTGCCAGTGGCACCCAGGTTTGCAACGTTTTTTCAGAGATTTTTTGTGTGCAGAAACATATGGTTTTTACTTGGTGTACATTGAAATTTTAACCTATATGGAAAGGAAGGGGTGCTTCCATTTTGGGTTTCTGTCCCCGCCCACTCTCACAGGCTTCATAAGAAGGGCAGCTTGGCAGGTTGGGTGTTTTTTATTTTTTCTCTCTGAATAATGGAGGTCGGTGACCCAGTGAGAGGCCTGATTGGCTCGATTAGAGGTAAAAAATAGGAAGGACTGCCCGATTTGAGACCACGTTGAAAGTCGTGGGCAGCTTAAAAATGTTCTGATCAAGATATGTGAACCGAGAGTCTCAAAGTTTTTTCATGTAAGATAGATAGCATAAATGCTTCTTTAGGGATTTCGACGTAGTGTATTGCCCTTTTTGCAGAAATGTGCCGCTGGCGGCGGTTCTGTGTGTGTACATGTATAATTACATGTGTGCCGCAGCCCTGCCAGTGGCACCCAGGTTTTGCATACGTTTTTTCAGAGATGTTTTTGTGTGCAGAAACATAAAGTTATACTTGGTGTACATTGATTTTAACCTATATGGAAAGGAAGGGTGCTTCCATTTTGGGTTTCTGTCCCCGCCCACTTCCCCACAGGCTGTCATAAGAAGGGCAGCTTGGCCGGTTGGGTGTTTTTTATTATTTCTCTCTGAATAATGGAGGTCGGTGACCCAGTGAGAGGCCTGATTGGCTCGATTGAGAGGTAAAGATAGGATAGGACTGCCCGATTTGAGACCACGTTGAAAGTCGTGGGCAGCTTAAACATGTTCTGATCAAGATATGTGAACCGAGAGTCTCAAAGTTTTTTCATGTATGATAGATAGCATAAATGCTTCTTTAGGGATTTCGACGTAGTGTAGATTTCCTTTAAGAGCACTTGATTTGCTGTGAGGGTTCTTTAATATGACCCCATTTCACCGATATTGCATAGAAAAAATTCTGTTTATAATCCTATTTGCCCGTTGCAAAGTATAGGCATTTAAGAACACTGTTGATTTGCTGTCTTTAGAGTACAGTTCTTCAATTAGAGACTGTGAAGAAATCTTGACCTTTTTAATATTTATATTTTTGAACATGGAGTGAACTAGAGGTGGTAAGCGAGCAAGGAGGGGCGTAGGACATGGAGCTAGAGGTAATAGACAAGGTGCTCTTTCCAGTGCTCCGGACAACACACAAACGAGCCCTTCGTCAGTCGCAGGACCATCAGGCCTGTCATCGCTTGGTGCGTCTCATTATTGAAGATTGGCGCCAATCCATTCTTCAGTGGTTAACACACCCTTCATCCAGCAGTTTTACCTCCTCATTCTCTCAGTCAAGGGCACAAATGCCATCATCATCATCAGTCAAACCTGAAGGCCAAATGTCAACCAATAAACAGACCGCTCTAGATAATCCATATTCCGAAGAGTTCTTTGATGACACAATGCCGTTGGGGTCAGAAGGCATTTCAAAAGATCAAGAGGTCAAAGAGGATGATTTTGTCTGCTCTGACGGCCAATTGCTTATGCCCTCAGAGGAGGAGAAGGAAACTGGTCCGTTGCCAGAAATATCAAGCGGTCAGCTGTGCCCCGCAGTGCCTGTGGCTTGTAGCCCGCAGCTTGAAGCTGTAGACTGTCAGGAAGTGGAAGTCACCTGTGACGATGATGACATTGCGGATCCAATGTAGTCTTTTGAGCAGCAGCTGGCGAGCGCATCATCAGTGGAGGAGGAGGAGAATGATGGGCTAGGGTCAGTGCAGGTCCGGCCTCAGAAAGGGAGAGGGCGGTCACACAAGTCCGCTGACATTAATCCACCAGCCCAGTAAATACTGTTTAGGGCCCCCTAAGCAGAATAAAATTAGCCTTCCTAAAATTCAGTGTTTTTGTGGCTCCTTGACAAAAAACTCTATTGAAGGATAAAAGGAAATGTATTATACTATGGTCACTATTTACTAGATGCCCCTCAACCTGTACCTTTGTTACTCTGTCAGATCTATTAGTGAATATTAAGTCTAGAAGGGCCTTTCCTCTAGTCTAGTCTAGTCATACTCCTGGCATTGGTCAGCATGCAATTTAGAGATTTTTCAGCTTTTATTCCTTTCTCCTTGATCTTTTTAACTATTGCTACACCACCTCCCTCCACTCCACCCCCGGTTTTATTCCTAATTCCCAGGTCTCTGTCTTCACTATTTTGCATGCTATCTTTGTAGTTCCCCTCCCCCCAGTCCTTAGTTTGAATATTCCTCCAACTTCCTGGACATTTTGTCCCCCAATACAGCTGCACCCTCCCCATTTAGGTGCAGCCCGTCCCTAGCATAGAGTCTGTAGCCAAGACAGAAGTCAGCCCACATCTCCAAAAACCCAAATCTCTCTTTCCTGCACCAATTTTTGAGCCACTTATTCACCTCTCTAATCTCCCACTACCTCTCTGGTGTGGCCCGTGGAACAAGTAATATTTCTGAAAATATTACCTTGGAGGTCCTTGCTTTGAGCTTTTGGCCTAAGTCCCTGAAATCATTTTTAAGGACACTCCACCTACCTCTAACTTTGTCATTGGTGCCAATGTGCACCATGACAGCTGGATTCTCACCAACCCCACCCAGCAATCTGTGAACCTGATCCGCGATATGTCAAACTCGGGCCCCAGGTAGACAACATACTGTTCGACGATCTCGGTCTTTGTGGCAGATTGCCCTGTCTGTTCCTCTAATAATGTTGGCCTTGGAAATGTTGCCTTTCCGACTGGTGGATACAGATGGGTTCCTTCAAGTCATGGCCCTGGCAAGCTCCCAATATCAGATGCCGAGCAGGCATTTCTTTGCCAGAAAAGCTGTCCCTGGCCCACCATGTTGCAGAAAAGATCTCCAGCGTGTTGGATGCATCTGTGTCCACCAAAGTCCATCTCACTACAGACACATGGACTAGTAAGTATGGTCAAGGGCATTACATCTCACAGACTGTTCACTGGGTGAGTTAGGAGGATGACAGTGCCTCTGGTGATGGGTCTCGGGCTTGGCGGACACTCTTCCACACTGCTGGAATGAGTCGAGATCGGGTAGCATCACGTGCCAAGAGAAACCAGGCCATTCTGATATTAATCTGTCTTGGGGACTGTCAACACACAGGTCAAGAGCTGTGGACGGTTTTGCACACTCAGACCGACCAGTGGCTGAGTGCTAAGAACCTGGTGCCAGGCAATGTGGTGTGCGACAATGGGAGAAATCTCCTTGCTGCCATTAGGATCAGTAGACTTACGCACATCCCTTGCCTGGCACACATCCTGAACCTGGTTGTGCAGAAATTTCTCAAGTGTTACACAGGTCTTGACTGTCTGATGAGGAAGGCTCGAGGTCTTAGCTCACACTTCCAGCATTTGCACCCTGCTTCGGCATGACTGGCAGCGCTGCAGCATGATCTTGGCCTCCCCATCAACTGCCTCATTGTTGACGTGGCAACACGCTGGAATACCACCCTGCACATGCTCCAGCGATTGTGGCAGCAGAGTAATGCCATTATGCAGTATGAAGTGTCGCGTGGCCTGATGAGCAGGGGTGTGGACCTCGGGGTGTTGAGCCACAGAGAGTGGAGGCAGATGAAGGATCTCTGCAACATCCTTGACAGTTTTGAAGACGCAACCAAATGGCCCATCAGGATGATGGCTTTTGTCAGAATGACCATTGTGGTCATAATTTTTAATAGAACAAGCATTAGACTCTCTGCGGCAACGGGTCCCCAGCAGTGGATGGGGGAGGTGAGGCGGACACAGAGCCTTACTCACCGTGGGGATTGTAGAAGGCCCAACTGTTTTTTCAATTGTCTTCTTTTTAGGTGGTGGTACGAGGTCCAGGGCGGGTGCAGGACAGCTTTTTCACTCACAGAGTAGAGAGCATGACATAGCCAGGCTTCTGGTAAATGGTCAGGAGAGAAAGTGGGAGGAAGATGATGGGGGCAGGGTGGACACCACTGGTACTGAATTACCCTTTGGGGGTAAAGAGATTGGCACAAGGAAGAAGAGGAGGAAGATCTGAGGAGGAAAACCTCGGTTTTTACCAACTCACCAATGCCTTCAAGGCAGGGCGGGCACTCGGACACACCGAGACCGTTTTCAAAGCATGGTCAAGGGATTACCTGCAGCTCAACACCGATGTTTTTGGACTTGATCTGGACCCATTCAAATTCTGGGTATCCAAAACGGATGAATGGCCTGAGCTTGCTCGACACGCCATACAAATTTTATCGGGCCCGGCAGCCAGCGTTATCTCAGAACACACCCTTCAGACACAGCTGCGGGGTGATAACTGACAAACGCATTCATCTTTCCCCTGAGAATGTGGTTTCATTTGACATTCACAAAATAATCAAGCGTGATCTCTGACGATTTTGTTGCCCCGGTTTCAGATGTCACCGATGGTAAAATATTCTAGTCCTTCTTGACAATGTGAAATACACATTCCATCAGTCATCTATTAACACCAGTCATCAGTCACCCGCAGTAGTCATTCTATTAACCGTTTCCAAGGCCCCCATACAGCCAAATCAAATGGGGCCCCACCCATTACTAATTCCTATTTTTTAAACACTTTTATGGGCCCCTTTTTTGATTATAAGCCCGTGACAGGAGTACTTCCCGTACCGCCCTATTGCACCCCTGGTGGTAGAAAGCCGCTACGGGGCCCTGAAATCCTGAGGTGTTCCAAAACCCCCTTTGACACATAAGAAGACACCGGTATTGGAAATGGCATATGGGAACTGGCACAGGTGCCAATAGGCAGAACTCCTCATCAGGAGCCCTAATCAAAAAAGGGCCCCCGTGATATGTTAAAAAATAGGAACTAATAATGGGTAGAGGCCCCATTTGATTTAGCTGCATGAGGCCCTGAAACAGTTAATAGATGACTGACGGCAGCCCTGGCTACCACTGAACCCCCAATAACTACAGCCTGGCAGCTGATCCTCCATGTCCTCGTTGGATGTTCTTGCTGCCATCACATATATGACATGTTCTTGGGCCCTGATACAAAAAGTGATAGCAAGCTCCTGCCCGTTTACCATGGTGCCATTTCCAATATCTGGTGTCTTCTTATTTGTCAAAAGGGGCCCCGTAGCAGCTGCTAGCGCTGCATTCCTATAGCTATGCTGTCCTCATCTTTTCAGTTTGCCATTAAAAGGAATGAATTATTTTAGGGCCTGTGAAATTTTTTCCTGTGACTCTTAGAACCAAATTTTCTTCACTAAGTTGTTCCATGTATCGATTTTACGGTTATGGATGCTAATTGCAGCCTTTCTCCTTACCTGTATGGGTATAAAAAATAACCAAACCTCTTCCTTTCCCCCTTGACTTTAATGGGATTCCAAAGTTCGGTTCTCAAAATTCGAGATTCTACTCGAACTCGAACTTTTTACTGTTCACTCATCTCTAGTGGGCGAGCAGACATTCTCACTGTTAGTCTCCTTATCTCTCTCCCTGCCGATTGCTGGGTGGAAAGTGTATGCAATCCCTCCCTCCCCCCACCTAAAGATGCTGGTTTAGGCTATGTCTACACAGCATCAGACAAAAAACGTCAACCAGTCCCACCAGTTTTTGTTCGATACATGACTGCGGTTTTTGTCACGTTTTGCAATTCTTATTTTTTTGCTGTCAGCTCATACAATTGATTGTATGGGAAACCGACGCCAAAACTCAAAACATGTTTTAAAAATATTCCGGCGCCAGAAAACGACAGAGATAAAAACAACCTGTGTAGACTACAGGTCGTTTTTTCTATTAAAGTCTATGGGCTGGCTGAATGATCGTATTTTCAGCAGTTTTAGAATCCTAAAAAACCCCCAAAAATACAATTGTTTTTCTATGCCATGGAGAAAAATACCTTACTTATGAAGTTCGACGGGAGGCAAAGGAGGTGTGGGCACCCCCTGATAGGTGCCGTCCACAGATACCTAATGGCAAATACAGCCCTAACTGTACATGGATAGACTTGATCTGCAAGAACAACAGCTGCTTCTATGCCTTATAGAAAGTAGGGGATCCCCTTCTCTGGTATCCATATTGTCTAATACAATACACTATATAGAAAGTGGTTGTCAAAATCAGACAATCCCTTTAAATATGTGACTGCTTGCATCAATTTCAAGTCAACTTCACATTTTATACTCTTTATTCAAATGTATGCCAACAATGCATTATTTAGAGTATGCAGAACCATGGTGTGAATTTACCTCCATGATTTTCGTAAGATAATTAAAATTTTTGGATTTAGCTGTCCGTTAATAAGTAACAGTACTAGTACATGGTAGTAAACATTTTCCACATTCCCGTAAGCACTGAGGCTGAAGAGTATACTGATTTCATTAATACCATAACATGAGCAATTTATTACCAGACAATTTAATTGGAGTCAGCCTTTGCAGTACAACATTGTTCTTCTCAAATAAGATCGGTGCCAGTAAAAACACAACTCATAACAGATGCAATTTTAAACTAAAAGCCGTGGGAGGAACGGTTGTATAAAAATAACTTTAGACTTAATGCATATTCCAAATATAAATGTGTATAGGGAGGGACATTTTATTTGCAGAAACTGCCATATGAGGAATAAGACAATTTCAGCTTTCACTGACTAAGAAAAGGTTCACTATTTTAAAGAATTAGATCATTCAGATGAATATATCTTTCTTCCCAGAAGAAGAGGATCTGTATAGAACACTTGTTTGCTCTGGACTAAACCTTTTTGCTGAAAGGTCACCCAGTTATAAGTTGATCACAAATTGTTTACTGTTGGCATCCTCAGCGATGAGTAATTAATATGGGAAGGTTACAGACGGGGTTAATTTCATTGTCATACCACCACAGGGGAAAAGAAGCATGCCACAGTTCCTATTAATAGGCTATTAATAGAGCCTATTAAGTTAGAATTTCCTAGTAGGAGATTTGAAAATGGATTTGAAAAAAAAACGATTCCTTTATAGAAATTTTATATTGCAGTTTGTATTCAAATCTATCTCAAAACGGGTAATGTTGGGGGCATGGCTTGCCATGTGAAGTGAGCAGACGTGGTGTAATTGAGCTCTTCATAGACACCGCTATTCCTTGAAAAAGCCATAATATAATGAGGTCCAGAAAGGCCAAAAAGACTTATAAGCTCCTAAAGTCACCTTCTTTAGGGAATATAGCTATCTCTAATTATTTTTTGCCGCTCCAGGACTTAAAGAGGTTTTTCCACGATCTAATGTTGACATGGAATCCTCCAAAATGGGTATTTAATCACTTTTCTAAATATATGTCATCAGTAAAAGTGAAGCCTGTGAGATCTACAGCCTGACTAAGATGCCCTTGGTTTCCTAAACAGTTTACATTAGACACGCCCAGGAGCTGAAAGGAGTTTGATCTGGCTGCGCTTGCATTGTCTGCATTTCTTATCTGATGTCATGGAACATGAACCAGCTTTTGAAGGGACTGGGGAGAAAGATGTGTTGTCTTTTGTATAGAGAACCACGGGTTGTAATGAAATTTAAATCCTGAGTAATTTTTTGCCTTTTAAAAGGGAGTGTTGCTGCTGCTGCTGCACAGCTGAACTGCTTTGGAAAAAAAGGGGTTTAAAAGCTAAGTAACCTAAGCGAGAAATTCTGAGCATGCGAGTGTGTCTGTTTTGTCTAAAGTGTGTCGTTTCGCTTAAGTGTGGGACTTAATATTGGGGGAATTTAGATTTGGGGCTTTTAGAAAGGGCGGTTTTATACAGATTTCTCATATTTGTATCTGGATTTCTTTTTTTTTTGGTAACATCCCCATGAGTTCCATGTTTGACAATGCTGTGCAAGGTATGCCATCCTTGACCAACAGTCCGAGGGTCCATACTGCTGGGGCAAGATGTGTGCACACTGCACATTTAGAAACCCGTATCCTGGATCTTATTGAGCAAGTGGCAACACGGAGATCCATTGCCAACTTGGAAGTGAGTTTGCTGCTCACTGAGCAATCACTCGCAGGTGTAAATGCTGGGGAGGATGGTGGCATGGAGGTGCAGGACCATGAGGCAGCTAGCTGGGTAACAGTTAGAAAGAAGGGTAGAGGGAAGAGTGTTAGGGAGGCTGGGTCCTGACTGGCACACCCCAACAAATTTGCAGATTGGCGGATGAGGGGGATATCAGCTCAGAAATAGCATTGCTGCAGCAAAACACTACCCCTGTCTGCTCCAGTAAGATGGGGAATAGGAGTGAAGGTCAGGTTTGACAGGTGCTAGTAGTTGGGGACTCCATTATAAGGGGCACAGATAGGGCAATCTGCCACAAAGACCGGGATCATCGAACAGTATTTGTTTTACCCTGGGCCCGGGTTCAATATATCACGGATCGGGCAGACAGATTGCTGGGTGGGGCTGGTGAGAATTCAGCTGTCATGGTGCACATTGGCACCAATGACAAAGTTAGAGGTAGGTGGAGTGTCCTTAAAAATTATTTCAGGGACTTAGGCAAAAAGCTCAAGGCAAGGACCTCCAGAGTAATAATTTTCAGAAAATATTACCTGTTCCACGGGCCACACCAGAGAAGCAGAGGGAGATTAGAGAGGTGAATAAGTGGCTCAAAAATTAGTGTAGGAAAGAGGGATTTGAATTTTTGGAGAAGTGGGCTGACTTCTGTCTTGGCTACAGACTCTATGCTAGGGACGGACTGCAACTAAATGGGGAGGGTGCAGCTGTATTGGGGGACAAAATGGCCAGGAAGTTGAAGGAATATTTAAACTAGGGACTGGGGGGAGGGAAACTACACATAAAGCGTCCATGATAGTGAAGATAGAGAGCTGGGAATTAGTAATAAATCAGGGGGTGGAGTGGAGGGAGGGGGTTGAAAGCAATAGATAAAAAGATCAGGGAGAAAGGAATAAAAACTGAAAAATCTTTTAAATTGCATGCAACCAATGCCAGGAGTCTGACCAACAAAATAAAATTAACTAGAATTATTAATTGGCAGAAGAAAAATATGCCCATAGTGGGGATAACTGAACATGACTGGATGAGAGCTACAACTGGGCGGTTAACTTGCAGGTTACAGTCTTTTTAAAAAGAAGGGACCGTAAACACCGGAAGGGGGGAAGTGTCTGTCTCTATGTAAAATCCTGTCTGAAGCCAACACTGCGGGAAGATATGGGTACAGGTAATAACAGGTGGAATCATTATGGATAAATATACATGGGGGTAATAACAGTAATATAATTAGGGGTCTGCTATAGGCCCCAAAATTTATGCAGACCCCATAGAAAATATGTTTCCTCAGGCCAAATAGATGAAGCATCTAATCAGAATGAGGTTGTTATTATGGGCGACTTTAACTAGCCAGACAAAACATGGGAAACTGAAACCTCTAGCTCGCACAAAGGAAACCTGTTTTTGTCTATTACTGAAGATAATTACCTTTCCCAAATGGTGCAGGGAACTGACTAGATGAAAGGCCCTTTGAACTTAATATTGACTAATAGACCTGACAGAGTAACAAGGTTCAAGTTGAGGGGCCCCTTTAGGGAATAGTGACCATAATAAAAATAAACATCCATTTATCCTTCAATAGAGCTTTTTGTCATGGAGCCACAAAAACACTGAATTTGAGCAAGGCTAATTTTATCCTGCTTAGAGACCCCTAAACTGATTGACTGGGACGAGGTGTTTAAAAATAGCAGAACAAAAAATAAATGGGAGATCTTTAAAAACACCCTTAGGCCCCACTGTGAGAGGAAACATACCATATGGTAAAAAAATAATTAGACACAGGAAAAACCCAATGTGGATCAACAAAGATGTAAAGGAGGTAATAAAAAACAAAAAGAAAGCGTTTCAGCTACTAAAACAGGAGGGCAGTGAAGAGGCACAAAAAAGCTATAAAAGGAAAAAATATGTAAAAAAAATTATTAAAGGCAGCAAAAGCTGGAGACAGAAAGACGTAAATTTCCATAGAAAGTAAAAGTAACCCCAAAATATTTTTTAATAACTGTTAAAAAATAGTAAAAAAAATTAAAAAGAAAAATGTTGGCCCCTTTAAAAAGTACTGAGGAAAGTAAAAGTAACCCCAAAATATTTTTTAACTACTGTATATAAATAGTAAAAAGATTAAAAAAGAAAATGTTGGCCCCTTTAAAAAGTACTGAGGGAGAGACTGTAGAGGGCGATGAGAAGAAAGCAGACCTCTTAAACAATTTTTTTCTCCACTGTATTTACCGAGGAGGATGACCTTCCTGTTTGATGAGCAAAGGGAGGAGGTAAATTCCAACTTAAATTTCTTGTCTAACCCAGGAAGAAGTGCAGCTCCGCCTTAGGAAGATTAAAATAGACAAATCCACAGGCCCTGACGGCATACACCCGCGTGTCCTAAGGGAGTTAAGTAATGTGATAGATAGGCCCCTATTCTTAATATTTATGGACTGTAATAATAATGGGGGTATGTCCCAAAAGGATTGGCGCATAGCAAATGTGGTTTCCAATATTCAAAAAGGGGTCAAAAAGTGATCCAGGAAACTATAGGCCGGTAAGCTTAACCTCTGTTGTGGGTAAAATGTTTGAAAGTTTTCTAAGAGATGCTATCCTGGAGTATCTCACTGAAAATAAATGTATAACGCCGTTCCAGCATGGGTTTATGAAGGATTGGTCCTGTAAAACTGATCTCATCAGCTTCTATGAGGAAGTTAGTGGCGGACAGGATCGGGGTGAGGCACTGGATGTCATATATTTGGATTTTTCTAAAGCATTTGATACTGTTCCACATAAAAGGTTGGTAAGTAAAATGAGAATGCTTAGACTGGGGAAAAACGTGGGACAATGGGAAAATAACTGGCTCACTGATAGAAAACAAAGGGTGGTAATTAACGGTGCATACTCAGACTGAATCCCTGTAACTAGTGGGGTACCACAGGGCTACGTATTGGGCCCTATCCTCTTTAATATTTTCATAAATGATCTTACACAGGGATTGCACAGTAGAATATCGATCTTTGCAGATGATACTAAGCTCTCTAAAGGAATACACACAATAGAGGATAAAAGTGTTATTACAAAGGATCTGGATAGGTTGGAGGCCCGGGCAAGAAGTGGCAGATGAGGTTTAAACACTGATAAATGCAAGGTTATGCACATGGGGAGGAAAAATCCATAATATGATTACATGTTAAATGGAAAAACGCTGGGTAAAAGTGACATGGAGAAGGACTTGGGAATCCTGGTAAACAGTAAACTTAACTGTAGCAGCCAGTGTCAGGCAGCAGCTGCCAAGGCAAATAGGATCATGGGTTGTATTAAAAGGGGCATAGAAAGCACATGATGGGAAACATTATTCCCCACTATAAAAGTCACTGGTTAGACCACACATGGAATATTGTGTACAGTTTTTGGCACCCGTGCACAGGAAAGACATTGTAGAGCTTGAACAGGTACAAAGGCGGGCCCAACAAAAATAATAAAAGACTGGGTGGACTATAATACCCAGAAAGATTAGCAAGGTTAGGGTTATTTAGTTTAGAGAAAAGATGGCTTCGGGGAGACATAATAAATATGTTTAAATATATTAAGGGCCAATATAGAGATCTCGCTAAAGATTTATTTATACACAGGACTGTAAACTTGAACAAGGGGCATCCTCTACCTCTTGAGGGAAAGAAAGTTTCTACATAAACATAGAAAGGGATTCTTAACAGTTAGAGCGGTGAGACTGTGGAACTCTCTGCCAGAGGTCTGGATACATTTCTAGATGTAATAATATAACAAGTTATAGTGACCAGGATTCTGGAGAAGGTTCTGGATACATTTCTAGATTTAATATAACAAGTTATAGTGACTAGGATTCTGGAGAAGGGTCTGGATACATTTATAGATGTAATATAACAAGTTACAGTGACTAGGATTCTGGAGAAGAGTAGTTGATCCAGGGATTTATTCCGATTGCCAGATTGGAGTCAGGAAGGAATTTTTTCCCTAACATGAGGACAATTGGCTTCTACCTCAGGGGGGTTTTTGCCTTCCTCTGGATCAACACTTTAACACTTTAGCGACACTTTAGCACAATAGGCTGAACTGGATGGATGTATGTCTTTTTTCAGCCTGACAAACTATGTAACTATGTAACTATGAGTAAACATGTAGACACTCCCTGGCATCTATGCTCAGCCCCCTCTATCGCTTCC
Organism: Phyllomedusa bahiana; assembly: GCA_025379985.1. Taxonomy (NCBI): domain Eukaryota; kingdom Metazoa; phylum Chordata; class Amphibia; order Anura; family Hylidae; genus Phyllomedusa; species Phyllomedusa bahiana. Next base: position 91,288 of record JAODAL010012599.1, read on the forward strand.
TGAAGGAATGAAAGATGCTGCCTGCTGAGCTTATTTTCTCTCCTGAGCAGATAAGAGGGAGAAATAAAATGCATATAGCTTGTGCACAATACAGCTATCCTGTGTGGATTAGCAAAACAATGTTTGCTCAATTACGGAGACTGAATATCAGGAGCGTGCATGGGAGGTGGAGTGATGGAAGAGGTAGAGAAGGTACTTGTTTTTTTAAACACAAACACCACGCCCCTTTTTCAAGCCTCAAGAGGGGAATATAAGCCTGTTAGGTAAGGAACTCACTTCTTGGCAAAACCCCTTTAAGTACTGCTCCCCTGCTTACCCGTACTTCAGCACCATCTTTCCCGACTCTTCATGCAGGTGAGGGGATGGAGCGTGACCGACGGGAGAATCCTTTGTCGACATCTACTAACTTGAGCAGTATCCTGTTCTCCAATCCTGATACACGGAGCCTGCCTGTTCCAGAAGGCATCGGCACGTCAGCCCTGCCAGGGCATCAGTTGACTTCTGTGCAGCCTGCATACTCTGCCTCGGGGAAAGAGGTATATCGCACTGCATCTTCCTCTTCAGTGCCACTTTGCGATCTCCTGACTTCTCCTCCTGTGCAGCCTTCTCCTCTGGCACTTACACATGCCACAGTGAACACTGTTTTGAAGTCGCTCTCTCTCCATCTCCTACAGTACATGCGCCATTTTTGCTGCATGACCGAGTGCAACTGTCCCCTGTGTCGGCCATTATGGGGAGCCCGGTGCAAACTTCTGTGCAGCAACTCCAATTTTTGCTCTCACAGTGTGTGACACAATCCAACTCATGACAATCACCATTACCCTGCAATCCCAAATCCCCAGTGCTAATTCTGCAGCCATGAATTGTTCCACGAATTGGGCTGCTGGGGGCTTACCCAGTTCCTCCTGCACAGATGGGAGCCTTTTTACTATTATCACTGAATGCCCATCCACCCTAAAATCTGCTGCTGTCTGCTCTTCCTCCCTGCACACCCAAGCGGCAATCACGCAAAAAGCTCACACTGTTCGGTTACTTTTGGACCTGTCTTTACCTACCCAGGATGGCAGCAGATTTCTCGCCAACACCAATGTCTCAGGCTCTGCAAGATCTACAGTTCTACCAGAAAATCTGCCAACTAAGTCAAGTGTCAAAACCTTCATAATACAAATACCTTCGTCAATTGTATCTAAGGGTAGCAGCAGGCCTCTTACGCATTATATCTCTACAATCAAGGGGTCACCTAGGGATCGCTCTGCAGCCTCATCAAATGTCTTCCAGGATAATGACAGGCCTCCTTTAGGTGCCCAACCATCTATCTTGCAGGTTTCCACAGTACCCCGAACATCTATCCAGCATCCATGTGATTCTGCGCAGAATGACATTGATATGTCCCCTGAGGGCCTCAACTGGGCAGCCTACACCTCTACACCCATCCTGGAAAACCCTCCTGGTCCTTTGGGCACAAAGTTCTTGGTTCCTGTTCCCACAGCACAGAGTTTGGATTGGGTCTCCAGCCCGGATTTCTCCACCTGGGGAGGAAGCGCCTCTGAATTGATATTTCGGTCCTCTGGTGGCAGATCATGCACCTCCAGCCTCAGCTGCTCCTTCATTTCAGTCTGGCTTATTGCCCCCAAAGGACACACTCCACACTGTCCAAGCACATCCATAGTTGTGGCCCTGCTGTCTCTCCTACCCACCAAAAGCAATCTGCAACATCTATGCCGGGAGCTTCAAACAGCTTGGTGAAAAGATTTACATCCAGTTAAATCTGCAGTGTCTGATCATCAGGAAAAAGTTCAAAAACTTGAAAGTGCTCAAGAACTCCCAAATCTCACAATCTCCACCCTACAGTCTGCTGTTGCCGATCAATCCAAATGCACTTCATGGCTCAGCTTGACGATCTGAAAAATCGTAATCACCGAATCTGTCTGAATCTGTGCATACTTCTGAACTGCTATCTACCTTATCCAAGCTATTCAACTATATCCTGGGCAAGCCATTGGAGTCTCCTCTGGAATTTGACCCAGCTCAATCCCTTCAAACCCACAAAGCCAGGACCCTTCTCGTCCTAGAGACATAATTTGCAGAATCCATCGCTACAGCATCAAAGAAGAAATCATGAGAAAGGCACGTCTCATGCAACATATCACATTTGAGAGCATGAAGGTTCTTCTTTTTACGGATCTTTCAAGAGGCACTCTCTGCCAGCGAGCTGCTGTGAAACCCCTGCTTATGATCCTGCAATACAGAAATATTTCCTATCGCTGGGGCTTCCCATTTGCCCTCCATTTTAAATACAAAGACAACTCTTGAGTCTTCTGTTCTCTTTCTGGTCTCCCGAACATTTCTCACAGCTCTAGACCTTCCCGACACCTCTCGTCCGGATTGGCAAGCTGCTATACTACCTAACCTTCTTCCTCCTATGGCTCCAGCTCGTACAGCGTTTGTTAATACTCCAAAGACTGAGGAGCACTGAAGCAGGAAAGGGACCTGTTCTTTTTTCAGTCCTGCCAGGACTTGTGAGACTTTATATCTATGTTCTCCTTCCTTCTATTCTCATCTTGAGTGTGGATGGCAGTTCCTCTTGTCTGTCTGACTGATTTGATTCTTCTGGCAATTGTTCCAGTATCCTTGAGTGAGCCTTTTGCTGTTTTTCTTTCCCTTTCTTCTTCCTTTAATTTTTTCTTTGTCCTCTCCTTTTTTCTTTTCCTTCTTTTTCCCTCCCCTTCCTACTTTTCTCTTTCCCCTTTTTCCCCCCCTTAATTTCTTAACCATCACCCTTTTTTTCTTTCTGGCTCTACTACTTGTGCATGTAGTTTTCTTGCATTTATCAAATTTGGCATATACCTATCGGCTTTAAAAAAAAAAAAAAAAAAAACATGTTACTGGTGGTTTTATTCTCTGATTTTCAAGATGCTCAAATTCTCACTAGATCATCAGTGATTTATTACAATTTGTCTGTGATACTCATTTTCTTTCATTGTTTACTGAATTATTCTTTTCCCAAAGTCTTTTCCCCCCACGAATACCCCCCCCTTCTATTTTTGGGGTTTCGCAGCTCTTTTCTTGCCATTTACGTTGTTTGGGGCCCTTTTTTCTTTAGCTTAACCCTTTTTTCTTTTTCAAATTTCTTTTTTTGCCCCTTGTAAGCCACGTAACTAACTAGTATCTTGTTCTTTTCTCAATTCTGACACCTTGATGTATAAGTCACTGCTGCAACCCAATGGCTAATATCAGACTTACTTCCCTTAGAAGTTCCTGAGAAGAGATCACATATACTGTATCATATGCACAAACAGAGGTCTCAAATTGTATGCATACAAGAAACCCATTTGCTTAGCTCTCGATTTCCATGAACGATACTTCCCTGCCTGGTACCATAACAGTAGTGCATCCTCTAAAACTAAAGGAGTTGCTATATTTTTCATAAATCTCTGCCTGTACAAGTGT
>JAODAL010012600.1:0-94721 GCA_025379985.1 Phyllomedusa bahiana
TTTTTTTCTGGCCATTTGGGTTAGTAGATTATTGACTTGTTCAGGTGAAAAGGCACGTATTTTGGTTGATCCGGGGGGTTTTGGGGCGGCCCGATGGATAGAAGGTCCCACCGGCAGAGAAAAAGAACCGGGGCTGGGGGAAGGTTTCTTTACCTTTTTATTTGTTAAATTTTTTTTTAAAATACCTGAGATCTTTTGTCCTTATTTCCCCTTTAGTCTATGTTCATTTGGGTACACACCATGATACCAAACAACATAGTTACTACTTTTCACCTGTTAAATAGACTAATTACACGTTTAAAGACGCATGTTCCATGCCTTAGTCTAGTTTAACTTGTCCCTATGGTCAAATTATTTTCAATCTTTTCCTGGGGGGTCCCACCCATTTTGGGTTTCTTATTATTTTTTTTTTTTTTTTTTTTCAGTTAATCCCCAATTCCAAAGCTATGTCTGATTTTCAGTTCAGTAAAATGTGGCTTAGATCAGTGTTTCTTGGCCATGGTGTCATAGGGGTACGTGGCAGGTACCTATTTTGAGCTGGACTGTCACCACGCATTATGGCTTTAATACAATTTTTTAAGGGAATATTTTTTTTACGTTTCATAAAAAAAAATTTAGTCGCAACAATTTTCGAAAAATCATAACAAAACAGCTGGGTTTTTTTTTTTTTTGCTGTGATTTTCTGTAAAACATGGCACAATGGCAGTAAGGCCATGATTTGTGGAGAGTTAAACTATTCAGCATAGTTCTACACTATCCGTTTTCCTTTTGTTCCAATGTGAACAGCGAGCCTAATAAAATAAACTGCTCCCTGCTCCAACATACTGGTCCCGGGGAAAGGGAACCTGTAAAGGGTTATGTTTTTTAATGTAGTAAAGGTGTATGTTTGTATGTTTTGTATGGGTGTATGCAGGGTCTTTAGGTTTTCCGTATGTGGGGAAAGTATTTACTTGAAAAGTGTGTACAGGTTTAATTAGATGTGTACAAATCTGTACATTTAGAAAAGCCTCCTAAAAATCAGAGTAAGGGCTAGTTTACACTTTGCGGTTTTGTCTATTTTTTGGAGATTTGTATTTTTCGCAAAAACATAGTGGTAAATTTAACCTTTCACCATTTTAAAAATTTGAGCATTTTCCTGCAATAGATATTTAAAGCATTGCTAATGGATATGCTGGAACAGTCATCAAATCAAATGCCCATTGATATTCATTGTTGGTTTTAAATTGGCAGCATGTCATTTTTTTTTTTTTTTTCCCCTTCTTAGAAAGAAATACCCAATCACCCCCTTTTGTTCTAAAAATTTTTTGAACACGAAAATAAACATTGTGTAAGGCATGTATGCTAGTTTTTTTCTGCAGATTGCCATTATAAATGTGTCCCAGTATTTCCATCACTACTCATTGACTGAAATGAGACTAGCTATGCATTCATGGGAAATATACTATTGGACCCCTAATTATGGGGTTTGTCAGTCAAACCCCCAATGTTTAAACACTTATGGCATTTACTATGGATGATTTTATTCAAAGTGTCCTGTATGTGGTGACTTTAATTACTACTAAGATTAGATTTTGGCATTAACTGTACATTAGTTGTACTAAAGTGGCAGGTGATGGCATAGATTGTAAAGCTAATGGGTTTCAACCTTAATTTAAATTAAATTATTATTATTTTTTATTTAATTTTTTCAAATGCGTAATATGGCATTACAAGGGTTGTCCAGATGACTTAAAAATAGTTATATGCTTGGAGTTGTTCACTTGTGAACAGTGATGTGAGACAGAGTCACCAGACTACTGCAGCTAATCAGCAGCTGCAGGAGACTAGCTGGAGGAAAAAAAACAGAACAGGGGAGAGTGACCAAAGGTCGTGCTTTTAAACGAGGTAGGAGGAAGGTAATTGAGGTTCTAGGGTTTTGTTTTTTTTTTTAAATCAGTGGGCAAAATTGTTTAAATTTTAATTAATGACCGTATCGAAGTAATTTAGGGTGGTTTTAATTTAGCCTGTATTGGGGGGGAGCAGATACTGTGTGGTGGTATTAATTGGTGGGAGGGGAAGATGGGGAACCCTTTTAAATTTGACTGAAAGGGACTAGACATTTTTTTGTTTTGCTTTATTGTCAAATTAAATTAATCTTGGATTCATTTATGGATATTATAAACACAGCATTAGGAATAGGAAATTTCCCCTGGGGGAGACTTTGGCATAAACCCCCAAAAAAAGGTTGGATACTTAGACCAAAAAAAAAATTCCAAAATGTTTTTTTTGGGTTTACTAAAATCTGGACAGGGAATGTAAGGGTGCGTTTACACGGAAAAAGACCAAATCCCATTGGAAATCCCCGCCCGGTTTTTGGTTTTTTTGGGGCCAACCATGGGGGAAGCTTTTCTCCGCGGTTTGCAAAATTCAAGCCCCCCCCTTTTGCACCATTTTTTTCATTTTTTCTGCCCCGGAAAGAAGAATAAAATGTTTCAAAATTTTTTTTTTTTTTTCCAGACCCGGGCGGGAAAGGAAACCGTCGGGTGGAAAATCTGTGCAGGGTGGTTGCTGAACTTTTTTAACATTAAACCCAATGTAAAAAGGTTGACAGTCTTTTTAACAGATGTCTTTCAAATCCGAAAACCAGGGAAAAGGGGGAAATTGGAAAAACAACCCCCTAAGAGCTTAATTGTCTTTTTTTTTTTTTTTTTTAAGCATATAATATAATAACAGAGCAGAGCTCTCCGGGGGGCCCTAATTTAGTAATGTTTTTAAACTGTTCCAAATTTTCTCCTCCAAAGCCCACCAGGCTTCAAACTGTAGAAAACTTTTTGTTTTTCCCGGGAAATCCCCCCGCTTTTACTTTTATATGAACATTTCTTTTTTGGAAACTTTGTAAAAATTTTTCCAAACCCTTCTAAAAAAAAAATCTGCAAAAAAAATTATTTAAAAGAAGCTTTTCAAAAATGTTTTAACCCCGCTCCCCAAAAAGATGAAAATTTCAGTAACAAATAAAAAGATTTTTTTGTTTGATTTGGCACTTAATGTTATTTTAAAATAAGGCAAAATTGGGCCCCGTGTTTTAAAACAGGGGCCCTCAAAAAACTTTCTGAACCAAAGCTGCAGCCCGGGAAAGGCCCTTTCTGAAAAATGTATCAAATCCCAATGTTTTTGATGTGGCTGTCTTATCAACACTAAAATTAGACCTTTTTTTAGCACCTGACATAGCAGTTTAGATTTTTAGGTTGCTTGCCTGTTTTTACAACATGTAACTGTTATTTTCTGTTTGTTTTTTACTTGATCAATCTGTGTGAAAAACATGTATTTAACTTTTTTGCTTGAAAAGCAAACACATATTCAAATAAATTATTGTTCAAGTACATTACAGCAGTCTGAGGAAGGCTAATGACCCAGAAAAAGGATTTGTCTACTGGTAGACATTAAAAATCAGTGAAGCCATGTGTATGACAGTGTACATTAGGAGGTCCTTTCATTCTTAAGGGATTTATCCAGACTATACATTAAAAAGGATTACCAAAGGAGGCGAAAAATACAAATCATTTGTTTGCCACCATTTGGATCCACCCAAAGGAAAGAAAAAATGACTTGTTTTTTGTGTTTTATGATGGATGTCAAGACATGCATGTACCTTTCATAGTCCCAGCTCTGCAGTGATTGACGTATTTTGCAATGCTATTCTTAGATGAATATGTGTTATGTTAAACAATATATTATATATTCTATCACTTATAAATCCAGTAAACTGCAGTGGGAATTTACAAACGATGCCAGGTTTCACCCATTGTGATTGTGTAAGTCCAAAATTATTTTTTTATATAGAATACAGGGGTGATTTATTTTTTGAGGAGAATTTGAGAAAACTTGCGTATGCATAATTTTTTTTTTTTTTTTTTATTCGCCTCTTCCTGCCATTGTAATCCTTTGTGTGATTTCTAGAGGAAGCAGCTTCCCTCTGTCAAACCGGTTTTTTTTATCTGGAAGTTTTTTTAAGATGCCCTGCACCAAACTATGTTACACGGCACTACCAACAAGATCATTATGATGGATTTATCTGCCATAGTGCAAGAACTGGCACAAGGTTTGGCTTGATAACAAATCTAAAAAAATCACAGTACCAGTTTTAAAATTTGCATGGACTAGAAACAAAGCCATATTTGTACACAAACAGAGGTTTATCATACCATAGACTACTTAATCACAGAGTCAACATGTACCCCCTACCAAATCAATAAAATAGAACTCTTAATAAAAGCGCAAAAAAACTGACCCTGAAAAAGCCTTAACAAAAGATAGGTTCCTACCTAAGCCAATCCACCCGACTCCTCTACATCCTATTTATAGAGTCCTTGTATAATCGGTGACATTGATTAGAAAATCCTGTTGTATGTCCAGCAAACCAACGCTCTCCGATTGTCAAGAGGGTAAGCCAAATCTTCTTTTTAAAAGAACTTCATTTTATTAGTATCCAAGTTAAAACATGTATATATGGCACAGGGCATGAAGCAGGTATACATATATACTGGCTAACGCACAGACGCTTTTCGTTTCATTGTGCAATAAGTGTTATACACACATAGCCGTCTTATATACGGAAATAGGGCGTTACCCATTTTCTTTTTAATTAACCCTTATCTAGCTGTGTTTAAACATATACATCGCATAAAACGGAACGGCAATATATGCCAAGTGTAGCTCACTCTATAAAACAATGTATACTTAAAAAAATTATATTATAATATAAAATTTTTTTTATTCAAACCTCAATGTTAAATACAGATAAAACAAATCCCTTTTAAAATGTTAAGACCCTCTGGTTGTCGAGTGTGTAATTTGAAAATCCATTGTGCTTCTTTCATTAAAAGTATACGTTTCAAATTACCTCCTCTTTTAGATGTGCAGCCTACGTACTGCGCTTTACAATCTATGCATGCTATAAGATACACAACATATTTTGTGTTACAATTTATGTAAGAATTTGTTATATTTCTTACCTGTAACATAAGAATTGAAACTGTGTCTTTACCATATGTTTGCAGCAGATGCAGATCTTGTGCCCACAGCAATAATTGCCATTGGCTTGTAACCACATAATAGTTTTCTTTGGAAATATATCTCCAAGCATGGAAGGGGATACTGCTTTACCTATTGCTGGCGCTCTTTTAGAAACAAAATGAATTCCCTGTGATAGAATTCTACTCAGATTATTGTTCCTATACAGGATAGGAAATGTTTTTTCATTATTTTTATAATACTTTTATACTAAGGTGAATATACGGTTGAAAAAGTTATTTTTACCTGTGATATTGTCTCTTTATCTCATATATTTTTTGTAGAATGCCCTAGCAATTTCTGATGGGGGATATCACGTACCTTATTTATGGCTTCATTGATAATAATAGTATTATGTCCTCTCTCACTCAACCGTTTGGAGAGTATTTGTTCCTGTTTATGATATTCAGCCGGAATGGTAGTATTTCTTTTGGTCCTTATCAGCTCGCCCACCGGAATGTTCTTTATTATATGTGGTGGGTGACATGAAGATGCTAAAAGTAATGAATTTTTCCAGGGCTGTGGAGTCGGAGTCGGTGCCCATTTGGCAGGAGTCGGAAAAAAAATGGACTGACTCCGACTCCCAAGATATATAGTAAATTAGTACAGTTAGTTCAATGCAGTGCTAAGAGCAAGAGGAATTGGGTCCGGCCAGTGCTACTGCTCCCATATCTTCAGCCTCATCACATGAGGAGTGTAATTAATGACATGGAGCAGGCAAAGCAATGCCACAGGGGAAAAGATTCCACTCCCATAGCAAATAAATTGACCAGATTTCAGCAAAATTTTTCACTTCATATTTACAATTTATTAAAGTTTTTTGTGTTCGAAAGTCTTATCCTATAAATAGATTTTACATCGAAAAGCAAAAGGGTAACAATGTTTTGGACTTTTGACTTTCAGGCTTGATATATCACCATCCATTACAGCTTTCAACATGAGACTCCCATCATTTTATAGACAATCATCTTGGCTATCTCAAACATAACGTTTACCTTCAACTATTTAGCATCTACTGAGTTTTGCTCCTGGTGGTGGGACAAAAGACAACCTGTTCTCACAAACCCTAATAGCACCGGGGCAACACCCCCATTAACAGGTCGGGGAAAATTTGGCCTTAAAATAGGGGAAGAAGCCCGACTTCAACCCCTTCAAAAAAGCGTTGGCTCGAGTTTGCCAAAAAAAAAAAAAAAATAAGATTGGAAACGGGTGATTTGGGGAGCAAAAGATTGAAAGTAATAGACCGGGGTCTGAGGGGGAAATGGGTTTTGGAAGAAAAAGGGAAAAGGGGGAAATTTGGATCGAAAAGCGGGGAGGAACGTCATGCGGGGGGAAGAAGCCTGGGGGAATTGGAGGTTCACAAAAAAGATTTTGGTACCTACCGGATGGATGGTCCCTCAATGCGAGCTCATGTGAGGCCTAAAGATGAGTTACTCATCACCGAGTACTAAGGCTATGAAAGGACGCAGTGTCCACAGTCAAGCCCAAAAAACCGCGCCAGGTTGGAGAAAAAGGGGGTCAATGAAATGAAGTAGATTTTGTTGATTGGCCTCCAGCCCTCAGATTCAACGCAATCCAACTTAGGGTATGTTCACACAGCTTTTTTTTGGAGCACATTCGCTGCATATTCATGTCGACTGGGGCTTAATACCCGGGGAAAGCGCCCCAAAATTTATGGTAATCCATCCCATAAGAACTATGGATTATCCTCCTCCCCCCTGGGGGGGGGAAAGTGTTCTTGGCGATTACGCGCCACGAGAAGCATGTCTATGGGGCCGGAAGTATGCGCTGATCCGCTCCAAAACAGGTTACGCGGGGGGTACTGTACGCGGGTGCAATACACCTGTGAACATACCCTTTGAGTTGAAAAAAAGCTTATTTGCGTAAAGAGCCTGGGATCAGATTGTGGTCAAGACATCCTTTTATCTGATCCAGAGCCCAGAAAGGATTAGGAGGCGAAAGCCAAATTTATTTTTGGAGCATAAACTTTAAAAATGCAGTTACATTGCAGAAATAAGCAGAGCTAAAACTAATAAAAAATGATAAGAAGGTAAATTGTTATAAAAAGAGGGAGCTTCAGTTCAAAGGTAGGATGGTGAAAATGGACCCTAAAGCAAAAATTAAAAACATTGTTACCATTTACTTGTCATGTCTGTTCTAAAACCAAATAGCTTGATTTTTTTGTCAGAAGGAAAGGGGCCTATGTTACCATTTTTAACCCGTAAAGTTTTTCACTTAACAGTGCCAATTATGAGGGGTGGGAGCCGGGGTTGGGAAAATGAGGAATCGGGTTGGGGAGCCAAAGCTTTCTTATTAGACCCAAGCCGGGGGCTTACTATGATTTTTGGAAAGAGTGACGTTTAATGGTTAGGGGGACTTTTTTGAAAGAAGGGGGACGTTCTTACTATAGATCAAGGGAGACAGCGGGACTTTTTTTACTAAAAGTTTGGAGACGGGGACTTTCTTTCTTAGAGTCTAGGGGAAAAGGAGTTTAAAAAAAGAGTCTTGTGGACAGGGACGTTCTTACTAAGGTCTATGGGACCAGGGACGTTTTTCCTATCAATTTTTTAATGGAGGGGAACAGCGGGCGTTTTTTCTATAGAGTCTAGGGAACAGGGGGACGTTTTTATTAGATCTATGGGAGACAGGGGACTTTTAAATTAAGAACCAGGGGAGAAAACCCGGACGTTTTACTATAGAGTCATGGCGGGGACCATGAGTTTTAAAAGGGGGGGGACTTCTAATGAGTCTATGGGAACAGGGGACTTCTTCTATAAGCTAGGGAGACAGCGGGACGTTTTTTCTATAGAGTCTAGGGGAGCCCGGGGAATTCTTTTCTATATCTATGGGAACAGCGGGCGTTTTTTCTTAGTTTTTGGGAGACCAGGGGACGTTTTTATATAGAGCTATGGGAAACAGCGGGCCTTTTCTACTAAAAATTTTATAATTTATTTTAAGAGCACCATTTTTCCAGGCGCTGAAATTTAAAGGGGTTACATACATATCAAAAGTCAAACAGTTTACAATAGTAAAATCTGTACAAACAATGGGTCGAGGAGAGAAAACCCTGCCGCAAACTTACAATCTACAAGGAAAGGGAAGGGGGGGTTTAATAGGTTTAGGCATCCCAAAGAGGGGGGTTTCCACGTTGCTTTTAAAGCGGTAAAGTGGGGAGATCTGGTGTTTTGGGGCAGTGGTCTACTAAAAGGTCTAGGGGAACAGCGGACGTTCTTACTATAGAGTCTTGGTGACAGGGGCGTTCTTATATAGATCATGGGGAACAGCGGGAACTTCTTACATAGGCTAGGGAACAGGGGGCGTTCTTATATAGAGTCATGGGGACGCGGGACCTTACTATAGAGTCTATGGAAACAATTCTTAACTATAGATCTTTGGAGAAAAGCAGAACGTTCTTATTTATGGGAGTCAAAATGGGAAAGCAGACGCTTTTTAAATCTAGGGAGACAGCAGGGAGTTTTTTAAGATTTCAGGGGACAGGGGCTTTTTTTACTATAAAATCTAGGGAGAAGGGGGACTTTTCTACAAAATTTTTGAGACCGGGACGTTTTACAAAGATCAGGAGCGCGGAGTTTTTACTAAGATCTATAGACCAGGGGTTCTTACTAAAAGGGGTTTAGGGGGGGCAGGGGGAGTTCTTATTAGAGTTTTGGGCGGGACTCTTATAATGATCTATGGGGAACAGCGGGAATTCTTACTATAGAGTTATGAAAACCAGGACGTTCTTACATGGAGTCATGGGAGACAGGACTTCTCCCTAAAGATTTTGGGACAGGGAACGTTTTACTATAGAGTTTGGGGAACAAGGGACTTTTTACAAGAGTTATGGGAGAAAACGGGGCGTTTTTACTTAGAGCTATGGGAGACAAGGGGACTTTTTACTATGGGTCTAGGGGACAGCAGGAGTTCTTCTATGGGTCTAGGGGAAAACACGGGACTTTTCTTCAAAAAGTCTATGGGAGACAGGGGAAGCTTACTAAGATCAAGGGAACAGGGGGATTTTTACAAAAGAGTCATGGGAGACAGCGGGCTTTTCTTTATAGCAAATGAGAAGGGCCCGCTTCCCATAGATCTATAAAAAAACGCCCGGCTGTCTCCCATAGACTTAATTAAGGGCGTCCTCTGTTCCCATAGACTCTAAGAAAAAACTCGTGAAGTTAAATTAACATTTTAATTCTTGAAAGACACGGGACGTTCTTACTATGGATCTATGGAGACAGCGGGACTTTTCTTCCTATACAGTCCGGGAGACAGCAGGACTTTTTAATAGAGTTTTTTGGGGAAAAAACGTTCTTCAAGATTTTTTTGGGAGACAGGAAAGTTTTTTTAAATTTTAAAAAATTTCTTACTATAGGTCTAGGGGAAAACAGGGACGATTACTTAGAGCCCAAAAGGGGAACACGGGGAACTTCTTACTAAAGTCTTGGGAGCGGGAATCTTACAAGGGTCTATGGGAAAGGGGACGTTTACATAGGTCCTTGGAGACAGGGGAAGTCCTTACTATAGAGTCTAGGGGGACAGCAACGTTCTTATAAAGTCTTTTTAACAAGGGGACGTTTACTTAAAGGACGGAGACCAGGACGTTCTTACTAGATCAGGGGAGACAGGGGGCTTCTTTACTGGTTCTTTACAGGGAGCTTAAAAATATCATAAAAAAAGGGACCCCCACCCCCCCCCCCCCCCCCCCCCCCCCCCCCCCCCCCGTTAACAGAGTCCAAAATCGTTGTCAAATGTTGTTTGTACGTAAAACGTAAATTCATTGGATTTCTATTTAGATAGTATACAAAATTCTTAATTTCTTCCACTGGTCCCTCCCATATCAGGAGCAGGTCATCTATGTTACGACCATTGGTGACATTGCTGTATCGGCACACATTCTGGTAACCTTGAGTGGTATATTTCCATCATGCTATACTATGGTAACTGTGAGTTGTATATCCTCAGCATGGGAGTTGTATTGACTTTTACCCTGGTTATGATACACTTATTGTATTAATACATTGTTTCTATATTGTCAGAGGTGTTGGCCCCTTTTTTAATACACTATGGCATTTTTTTGATTGTCAAAACATTACCTATCATATGTTTATTGTAAACTCCCTCCATCTCCCTGATGATCCTGTTGATCAAAAGAGAATCGTGTTGGAGTTATCCAGAGTTTTCTCTGGAATATTTTTGTAGTACTTTAGTTACAGCAACTTTAAATTATTGCATAATTAGTGGATATTTTCCCCTTGTAGCAGTTATTGATTGTCCATTATCAATTGATTATCTTTAGTATCTTGTATAAATTCCCCTTTGTCTCCTCTTTCCTTTTTGAGGGACAACTAGGGTTCAGGGTGATCGCCCCACTTAGGTAGGGACCTCTCTTTTGTTAGGGCTTTTGTTTGGACTTTTGTAAGGTCAGTTTTATTGTGTTTCTATTAAAAGTTATATTGATAATTTGGTTGGGGGTTCATGTTTTCTAATTGATTACATATGTATTTGCCTCTTTGCTCATGCAAATGAAATGTAAAGAATGATTGCAAAATACAAACTGCTAAATCACCTACATTTTGTAAGGGCACGGAGGAAAAAAATAGGAATTATTTAAAGAGATCACAAATATACTAGCCGGGTTATTCTAGGGGACAATTATAGAACGTTAAACTTTGTGACTTATGCCGAAGTTTGAAAAGAGAGATGAGTAAGAGAAACTGTAAGTTGGAAGCTGTAGGAATCACAATTATGTGCTGTAAGAAACATATTCTATGATAACTGTTGTTGTCATACTTAATGAAGAGGGTAGTAAAAGTAGAGGTGACATTAAGAAGAGAAAGCTGTTAAAGGAGTTTTCTGCTTATTTTTTTAAGCTTTTTATGCTACTAGTGTCCTTTTAAGATAGTAAAACATATACTTACCTTTCTCCCTCACCTCCATTCCAGCCCTGCGCTCTCCACACTCTTCGCTGTTCTTCTGTTTACCTCTTGCTTCTTCAGAGATGTCAGTCGGACAGCTTGCTTCAGTCAACAGCTGCAGTTGTGAGGTCTCTGTTTGGAAGAAGCAAATAGAAGACTGGCAAAGCATGAGGACCGACCGCGCAACTCTGGTTCACAATTGAGGGGAATTGACTTTTTTTTATTTATTTTTATTTTTTTAAGAGGGCACTAATAGCATTAAAAAACACCGGAAAACCGTTACATTTTTCTTATCAGTGTTCAGAAAGAAACATACTGCTGGGGACGTGTTAAAGGGAACCTGTCACATAGATTATGCCCCCCTTGCTGAGAACAGCACAACCTAGTGTCGGACCTGCTGTTTCCAGCGCTGTGTCCCTTATTCTGTAAGATGCTGTCGTTTTAGAGTATTTAATGCTGAAATCTTATTCATGAGTAGGTGTTGGCCCTGCCCACCAAAGGCTAGCCCCGCCCACTGACAGTTATTCACGTTTTTCTACCTATTCAAAGCAATAGGTTTATCAGTTGAGGTGGGCGGGGTTTGACTCTTCGGATGACTCTTCTGACTGAAAACTGTAGATTTGAGCATTAAATATATGAAAACTACAGCATCTTACAGAATAAGGGACACAGCGCTGGAAACATGACCTTTAGTCTAGTCATATGTAGTGTTGAGCCGAACTGTTCGGATAAAAGTTAGTTCGGCACAAACTTTAAGTATTTTCCGAACTTGAGCAGAGCCAAATTTTTGCCACACGTTCGGTAAAAAGATCAGGTTTGGGACAGGCGTTGAGGACCTTTTTCAGCTGCTTCCTTCAGTTTTACCCGCCAGCCAATCGGTGCAGAGCACAGGTGGGGAGGGGGTCAAAACGTCACCTCTGAGGGTGTAGGGATCTCATTGGCTGCTAAAATCACATGACCGTCTTATGGGTATTCCACTGTGTTTCCTGTTGAACGCCATTTCCACCTTACTTTCTGTAGTCAACACACTGCTGCCTCTGCCTGCTGGTTTGCCAGCAGGCAGAAACACCATTTAATAGCGATTTTACACAGGAAAAGCTGCTAATTAGATTACTCAGGGGGTGGGGGACAGCTAGTTTAGGAAATTATACACAGCAATAGTTAGGGAGTTACGGAGTTTAGTATAGATATTCCATAGAAAAAAATCTGTTTATAATCCTATTTGCAAAGTATAGGCATTTAAGACCACTTGATTTGCTGTGAGGGTTCTTCCATACGACCCCATTACACTGATATTGCATAGAAAAAATTCTGTTTATAATCCTTTTTGCCCGTTGCAAAGTATAGGCATTTAAGAACACTGTTGATTTGCTGTCGTTGGAGCACAGTTCTTCAATAAGAGACACTGAACAAATCTTGACCCTTTTAATATTTATCCTATTTGTCCTATTCAAAAAAATCTTGTTTTAAATAGTAATTTCTTCTTGCTAATTTTATTGAGTGTCTGAAAGGTCATTTTTGCTGGTTTTGGGGACATGCTGCTGTAAAAGACAGTGATAGTCAATGTCCTGTTCCCAAAAATCTTATTTCACATATGCATTTCTTCTTGTTACTTTTATTCTGAGTGTCCATTAGGTAATTTTTGCTGGTTTGGGGGTCAGGCTACTGTAAAAGAGGTGCCAAGGTGCCAATATGGCAGTAGTCTTGTCAGGGGCCCTAATCAAAATGGGGTCCAGTGATTTGTTAAAAATAGGAATGAGTAATGGGTGGGATGGGGGCCCTATTTGATTTAGCTGCATTGGGGCCCTGAAATGGTTAATAGATAACGGAGTGCAGCTCTGGCTACCACTGCACCCCCTATAACTACGGCCCTGCCAGCTGAACCTCTGTGTTCCCCGTTGGGATGTTTTTGCTGCCACCACATATATATGTTATGTTCTTGTGCCCTGGTGCAAAAAGTGATAGGGGGCTCCTGCCAGTTACCATGTGCCATTTCCAATACCGGTGTCGTCTCGTGTGTCAAAGGGGCCCCGTGGCAGCTGCTAGCGCTGCACCTCCTCTAGCTACGCTGTCCTCCTCTTTTCAGTTAGCCATTAAAAGGAATTAATTTTATTTTGTGACTTAGAGCCAAATTTTCTTCACTAAGTTGTTCCATGTTTCCATTTTACTGTTGTGGATGCTAATTGCAGCTTCTCCTCACCTGTATGGGTATAAAAATTAATCAGAACATTTTCTCCCATTGACTTTAATGGGGTTCGAAGTTCGGTTCGACTCGAACTTCAAACCGAAATTCTCAAAATTCGAGGTTCTACTCGAACTTTTTAGGCTTCACTCATCTCTAGTCAGAAGTCCTCAATAGTTTGTTTTACAATACACATAAAAGAAACCTTCATTTCTCTTATGACGTTTTATTCAGAGACCTGTATATTTCTGAAGCATATTATATTTTTTCATTTACTTTATACTTTCTTTGTGGATTAGTGGCAGATTTTCTTTGCAGTTTAAAACTGAAAAACGGTGTTAAATTTCAGCACAGTACATTTGAAAGGAGTTTTAAAAAAAAAATATAATTGCACAAAAATATTTTGACAAGTTAGAGTGCTGTATTTACCATAAGTGTATTTAATTAAAAAATATTTTGATCTATATTTGTTCTTAATTAACATTTGTTTATTAATATTTGCCAAAACTACGCAAATTCAGTGATAATTGGCCTTTTTCAGATTTTGCTTCTGGCAGCTTGACAGCCTAAAACACAAATCTATATTTATCAATTTAGTCTTAATTGGAGACCTACAAACTATACTGTGAATCTATGTTCAATATGTTTAATTTGCTGGGAATTTCATTTGTGATAAAGTGGAAATAGCTTTGCTCCCATGTTAGTTAATTAGCAAATGCATATCTTAGTCATACTTATTTAAAGATCTATCATAGATGATTATTGTTGCCTACAATTTATCGGTGTGTGTATGTATTTGACACACACAAAAATATATATCTGTTTGTGTGTGTGTGTATAGTCTTCTCCCTGAAACTTGAAGGGCATGGAGAAGATCTGTATGGAGAAGTGGGCCAAAATCACTGTTGCAGTGTGAGCAAACTTGGTCAAGAACTACAGAAAATGTATGACCTCTGTAATTGCAAACAAAGGTTTCTGTACCAAATATTAAGTTCTAGTTTTCTATAGTATCAAATACTTATTTTATGCATTGAAATGCAAATTAATTATTTAAAAATTATACAAAGTTTTTTTTTTTTAGTTTCTGTCTCTCACAGTTGAAGTGTATCTATGATAAAAATGACACACCTCTCCATTCTTTGTAGGTGACAAAATCACCAGCTTCTTAAATACCTATCTTCCCGCACTGTGTGTAATATTTATTTATTTATTTATATATATATATATATATATATGTGATATAATATATATGTATATATATATGTATATATATATATATATGTGTATATATATATATATATATGTATATATATGTTTGTGTATATATATATATATGTGTATATATATATATATGTGTATATATAAAAATATATGTGTAATTTTATATATATATATAATATATATGTAATATACAATATTTTATATTATATTAAAAAGTAAATTATATGTATAATATATATGAAAATGTGTATATGTATATATATAAAGTATATGTGTATATGTAAATTATATAATTATGTGTATGTATATATATAGTAAATATATGTGTAATATAAAATAAGTGTTATGTATATAATGTATATTTTATATTGTTTAAAAATATATATATATATATTATACTAAAATATAAAAAATAAATATATGTAGTATATATAATATATATAATATAAAATATGTATATGTGTGTATATATTATGTATATATATATATATATATATGAAACAGTGTTTATATAAATATATAAATAAAATGTATATTAAAATAATAAAAATGTGTGTGTTATATATATAATATAATATTAAAGTATAGTGTATATAATATGTATAGTGTATAAATATAAAATATGTAATGTGTAATATATATAATGTGTATATTGTAATGTGTAATATAATGTGTGTATATATATATATATATGTAATAAAAATATTGTAATATATATATATAAATAAATGTATTATATATAAAATATATGTATATGTGTATAATATATATGTTGTATATATATAATATTTTAAAATAAATTGTGTATATATATTATGTATGTATATATATGGTATATAATATAATATATAATATATATATATATGGTATATATATTTGTTATAATTTTAATATGTATATAAAAATTAAAAAAAATATGTATAAAATAATATAATATAAATATGATATAATGTAATAAATAATGATATATATATATATATATAATATGATATTAAATATATATTATAATAATATGAAATTAATATAGTATATAAATTATAATGTATATATATATAAAAAATATTATACAATGTATATAAAAAAATTATGTGTAATAAATACAATAAAATAAAAGGAAGTATATAATATTATAGAAATAAATGTAAAATAAATTAATAAAATGTATTTAATAAAATATAAGAGGGATAATATTATTATATATTATATAATATAGATTAAATAATATTATAATATAATATATTGTATATACTATTTGGATAATATATAAAAACATTTAAATATAATTAAAAGTAAATATTATAAAAATTGTATAAAATAATTTTGGAAAATAAGTAGATATAATATTTTAAAAAGTAATATAAATAAAAGATAATATATATATTTAATATAAATATATAAAATATTGACAATAAAATATAAATAAATATTTTAAAATATATACAAATAGTAGGTAAAATAATAATAAGTGAATATATAATAAATTTTGATATAAAATAAATTAAAAAAAATTTTTTTTTTATATCCAATACATTTCTTAAAAAAAAAAAAATAGTAAAAAATATACCCCCCACCCCTTAAACCATTTAAAATAAACCCAACCATCCAATGTACAGGTATGTTTCCTTCAAATTGACGTAAAGTGTACGTCATGACGTCTTTCGAGCTCAAAAGCGGAGCTCGCACGATCACAGCATGGAACAAGCGGTATATTACCGCTGGCATCGTGCCGCATCCCCCACGGCCGGAGCTCACTATCATGGTCACGACCTCGAAGCTGCAGGCAGGAGTGAGCCTCTCCTCCCTGTGATCGGCGCAGCGAACGCCGGAGACGCGCTCGCTATTCTCCTTACCCGACCGCCCGGATGCTTTCAGAAAGCATCCGGGTAGTGTAGTGATGTCAACATGCCCACAATTCATTGTGGGCATGGTGATTGATCACCATGGAGACCAGTACACAGCAGTAATGCTGTGTGCAGGTCTACTCTTGTATGAGCGATTTGAATATCGCTCATACAATTCCCCTCTGGGGAAAAGTGAAATAAGTGTAAAAAAGTAAAACACAAACATAAAATAAAAACACGTACACCCCCTTTTCCCCTATACATATGCCGATCGCCCCAAAAAAGATAAAAAATAAAGTACCCATATTTGGTATCGCTGCGTGCGTAACGACCCACATATAAACATGTCATTTTAATTAACCCGTATGGTGAACGCCGTAAAAACAAAAAACAGAAACCATTACGATTTGTTCATCCCGCAGCATGTAAAATGGAATAAAAAGTCATCAAACTCATATCAACACCGATGTGGTGCCAATTAAAACGTCAGTTAATGCTGCAAAAAAAAAGTCCTTACACAGCTCTGTATACGGAAAAATAAAAAATTGTGACTTTCACAATATAGCAATACATACATATTTTTACACAATAAAACCTTTTTTTTTTCTACAAGTGCTTCCACATAAAAAAAAACTATATAAACTGGGTATTGCCGTAATCGTCTGAACCCACAGAGTAAAAACTAACATGACATGTATATTGCAAGGTGAGTGCTAATAAAAATCAAAAAACACTACTAGGATTGCAGTAGATCTTTTTTTTTCATTTTCACAGCCTAACACTAAAAAAAATTTGTGAAACACCTGTGGGGTCGATATCCGGGGGTGTAGTGAGTATATATTCCTTAAGGGGTGTAATTTCCAATATGGGGTCTTTTTAGGGGAGGTTATTAAGTTTTAGCCTGTTAGGCTTCCGCAAACCTGAAATGGCGCCTAAATAAAATCATAATAAAAATTAGTCCCCAGAGTCCGGTAGGTGCTCCTCCTATTCTGGGACTTGTGGTTGAGGCAAATAGTGCACGAGGTCCACATATGGGATATTTCTGAAAACGGCAGAATCTGGGGAATTGATGTTGAGTTGCATTTACCTGGTCACATCTATTGTGTTCCAGTGAATAATGAATAAAAATTTGCAAGAAAAACGAAATTTTGAAATTTTACCTCCACTTTACTTTAATTTCTATGAAAGGGGTAACAAACTTCCTAAATGCTTTCTTAAATACTTTAAGGGGTATAGTTCCATACATGGAGTCATTTATGGTGGTATTTAACATACAGACCCTTAAGAGCCACGTCCGAACTGGACTTGTCCCTAAAAGAATCTATTCAGCAAATTTTCGTGAAAATTACTACAAAATTTCTAAGCCCCTAATGTGGTAAAAAAAAAAAAAAAAAAAAATTAAAAAATTATGCAAACCTACAGTAGACATATAGTAGATGCTAATTATAAACTATTTTGAGTGGAATAACAATCTTACACGCAGAAATTTGTGAACTTTGAAAATTGCTAATTTTTGCAAACTTTCATGATATTTTGATATTTTTCACAAATAAACAAGGATTTTATGGACCGACATGTATTACTAACTTAAAGCACAATGTGTCAAGAGAAAACATTCTCTGAATCACTTGGATAGGTAAAATTGTCAAAGTTATTCTCACATAAAGTGACAGATTCAAAAACCGGGGCTCTGTCAGGAAGGTCAAAACTGGGTCTGGTGGTAAGCGGTTAACTCAAAATGTTAGATATAGACTTTTTACTTTGGCTTTGCCTTAACCTTTCTATCTAATTAGGCACTATTGAACTTTTTAGGAATGAAGGCTAGAGACTGTGCATTCTATTCCATTCTTTGAAGCCTACTGGCTTCTTCCTGTCTTCTCAGACTGACATAACTAAGTATATTTTGGTTATTTTCTTGCTGTAATTTATGAACCTATGACCAACTAGATGTACACCAGAGGGTAGTACATGGTCAACTGTGGATCCAGCAAATGAGTCCCAAACGATCACACTTGGTCCAACATGTTAATAGTTGGCATCACAAACTATCCTTTACCTACTGTAAGGCCGCAGCTGGAAAAATCTGCAATGGTGTGTATATCCCAGCCAGGTTCTGGGCACATGCCTGGAGAGAGCAAATTACATGCCACCAAGGTAAGGAGCCTTGGTGGAGTGAAAGGCCAGCGTTAGATAGGTGTCGACAGTATAGACTGTCGATATATGTTTAAGTTGTTAGTTAGTATGGCTTCCAGCCATTCCTGGGTCTGCCTTTCATTGGGAGAAAGCATAGAGCAGGGTGGGTGCTTACTCCCCATGGTCCACTCCAGGATTTCCCCTGGTGTATTTAAGGTCAGCAGGTAGCTGACTGGGGGTCGTCTGCATCTCCAGTCTACCATTCAGGCTGGAGAGGTTCACACTGGTGGGAGCCAGTGTATGTTACACAGTCACCCCAAGGTGCTAGTGAGGGAACTACACCTCTCTATAGTAAGTGCTCAGATGAGCAGGAGTTTTGTTTATGTTTATTTGTTTGCTGTGCATGTTTTGCCATCCGTTTTGTTCTGCTTGTGCAATAAACACACGGACCAAGGACCGTTTGTACCTGATATATCTGTCTCATGCCTGAAGGACTTGTGCTGTGATCCCAGAGCTGTGTAAGCTCACACTACTCAATGACATACAGAAATCCTGTGTGATATACGAAAGATGTAAAATTTTGATTTATCAGTCCATGAGACCACCTTGTTCTGTTCAGTAGTCCGCTGGAGGTGCTGCTTGGCCACAAGATATCTTTTTTTCTTTTGTAATTTTAGCAGTGGTTTTCTTACTGATATGTCTTCTTCCCACAATTAAAATACAAACTTGTTTACTTTATATTATATTAAGCTGTGTTTTGAAGATTTTGAGCTGTGAGGCGTGATCATGCATACTGTTGACTCTCAAAAGCTTGTCATCTAATTTTTGTAGTTGCTTATGGTCCATCTTGCCTGAAAATAAGCCTTTTGTTTAAAATCAGAAATTCAGACTACAGTACTGTTGGATTTGAGGTTAAAATTTCATCTTATTTTTGTGTTTTAACTTGCTTTTGAACCATTTCATGTTCTTTGCTGGACTAGAACTGTGTATATTGTAGTTCCCCTCTCGTCTAGACCGTTTCCCACCAAAATGTCTAGGTCAACCTTTCAAGGCAGAGGTTAAGGAAGAATGTACTATTAAATAGTATAGCCCCATTTACTATAAACTTTGTATGAAATATGGATAGCTTGCTGGCCTCTGTTTGATCCTTTAAATGTGTGGTGGTCATGTCAGACTAATGTTTTGTTAGCAGCAGGTAGTCTCAACAAGCTGTTCTGGGTTCTTTCTTTATGTAGAGTAGCAGTAATTCACACAGATGGAGGACCTTATGAACCTTCACAAAGGTCATGATCCATTTGAGATCTAAGACACTACGTTTTGTGTGAACTGATGGCACACTTCCATTACAGAATGGAAAAATTAGTTTCTATATAAATACATATTCTGTTACAGACACTTCTTTAAAGATGATCTATTTGTCATTCAAATGTACATTAAGTTATGTTTTTTTTTATTCAATAAGTGACCCACTTCTCATAAAAAAACATCTGATTAATTGTATTTCATCTACGTAGCATTAGTAGTGAAAACATGTTTGTTTTCCTTGACATATGGGTTGAAATGAATGAAGATCATTTTATCATCTTTTAAAGCCATTTGGGCAGACAGGTAATAGACTAGGATCCATGTCATCTGTCATTAGCTATCATCTCTCTAGGATCTCTGGAAGGGTTTGAAAGGCACAAACATAAGTTGGCCTTCCTTTGTGTAACGAAATGGATGTGCTCTAGGGAGATTTGTCTTTACTTCTATTTTTCATCTTTATAAGCATGATTGAATTAAGTGTGGAAGTATTAATATACCATGAGAAAGAAATGTGAGGATATGGTCACATGGTGGATTTTTAACATCTGTAGCTTCAGCAGTCTGAGGCACACCCTTGGGTTTGCAGCTTGTATGGTGCAGATTTAGCTGTGGTTTTGGAAGTGGATTAGACCTATTGGGCTACCTAATGTGTAATCCGACAGGTTTCGCTGTCAAAGAAATGCCATCCTTTTTTGCAATGTGGATTACCAGGACACATTGGAAAAATATCTGCGCAGTGTGAGCTACAAAGCAGATTTCCTTTGAAGACTACGGCACGGATGCCCCATGCAGTGTGAACATACCTTAACAGTGCTCTTTGTGGAAGAAACGTTAACGGAGTACATTAAATAAAGAGAGATGGTAGTATCAATATTGCTAAAACCGGATTGTAATAGTTAACCCTTTAAAACATCAAACAGAGAAATTGTGGCTTCCAGAGATGATGATAAATACCACATACACCGATACAGCATTTAAAACCACCTTCCTAGGGCTTTTTCACATTAGCATGGTTTTTTTTCTGTCAAAATGATGGAGACGCGACACAAACCCGTCAGACAGATTGTAGTCTGTTGGTCGCCATTGATGGCCGTTGTGAAATGGGTCGTTTGCACCTTTGCTATGGAGGTCCGATGTAGATGTGAACCGGGCCATGCTGCCAAAAGAGTTCTGATCGGTCAAGGCAGGGATTACATAGCTCTAAAGGCGTTCTGTGATACCTGGCACCTCGAAACATTGCAGGTGTGCAACTTACCGCCGGTTGGAAGCTACCTTTGTCTTACCACTACCAGTGGACACGGCTTGTTCCCTGTGGACTTAGATGGACTTTTAAGGATATATCACAAAGAATCGTAATTGTGTCCTAACAATCTGCTACACTACTAAAAGAAAGTATAATCACTTTGAGACTGTTTTGCACTATTTGTGTGGTTTTGAATAAAAAGTGGAGGAATTAACTCAAAATATATGTCTGCTTTACTGACTATGGGAATCATTGTGGGCGTATGAGAAGTGCTCCCAGGCAGACGCGGCAATGGTTGTGTTGGTATGAATGTTGAACCGTCTTTGTGTCGCTGCAGTACCTGGCACCAAGACATAGTCATGAATCCAGTGTATTGGTTCTAAGATGCTTCTGCACCTTTAAGGGCGGTGATTGATTGGCTGCTGAGTTTATGTGGAGTATATTTAGAGGACTGGAAGGAACTCTCCCTATGAATATACTTGACTAATAACTGACCCTGCTGTATGCCTTTAGCATTCCTACTAGCCACAATATTTGATTTAGCTGGATCCATTCATGCAATACAATTATTCTGCTATTTAATTCTACAGTGGAAAGCTTGGGTGGGTGTGACTTTCCAAATCAAAATCCAGCAGCCACATTTTATCTGAGTAGACAACCCCTTTAAATCAAATTGAGAATTTAGATTTTTCAGAAATGCACTGGAATATGTGCTACATCTGATCTATTTTAATCCTTTGTGGCGCTAACCTATCTGCAGTGCTTTACAGAGAATGCCATTACTCATACCAGCCCCTTTTCTCAATCTGAATTTCAAATCTGTATATTTTTGGAGTGTGGGAGGAAATCTGAGAACCCAGGAAAAACCCATGCAAACATGAGGAGAACATGAAACTCCATGCAGATGTTTTCCTTCATCGGATTTGAGCTTAGGGCACCAGTGCTATAAGATAGCAGTACTAACCAATGCTGCCTATGCTGATTTACCTAGCTACTGTTTGTAGTGTGTTTTTCAGATGATATTTTTAGAGTCACTACTTATCTGAGAGGAGGTATAAATGTGATAAACCATTAAGGGCCTCAGTGTTGATGTTCTTATAATGATCTTTGTCATAGTGACATGTTCCTCTTAATATTTTCAATGTTGGTTTGGCTGCATAATCTATTCAATGTGACTTTGCTTTACTATATTCGGGTTGAGTCTATGAACACGATGAACTTTACTTATTTCAATAACGAACTGAATTGCTGCATGCTCAAACGCTTGCTCACCTACACAATCCTTTTAAAATAATTACCACTATTTCTGATGTTTATTCTTTTGAATGCTAATTGAAGAATTCGCTTCTGCGGTCAAAATGCTACACACCGCCTTAAACACCTTTATCGCTCCTTTATATAATGATAAATCAAGCCCATAGGTAACCATGGATATAGCATGGTTATTACAGGCACTTGGCAGCCATGATGATTAGAGAGCAGTAGAGGGTCTGTTTCGATCTTGACCAAAATGTAAACCTCAGAACTCAGTCATGATTTAATTACTACATACTGTATGAACTGGAACTTAGGTATTTTTTAACCTCCTTGTACATTTTAAGTCAGTATTGCTCTTTTCTTTGTGTTTGCTGCTAGTATTTGTTTCATGTTATATTTTTCAGGTGTGACTCATAATATTCCTTTACTCCGGGAAGTTATCACTCACCCTCGTTTCATTAAAGGAGACATCACAACTAAATTTCTCCCTGAAGTTTATCCTGATGGATTTAAAGGTTTGAGTTTCTCATTTTATTGTATTTTTTGAGATTTGCTAATGTCTGTCACTTCCTTTGCACTACAACTTACATTAAAAGTGAAAACTGTGATGTGAAGTCGTCACCTACAGTTGAAACCAGAAGTTTACATACACTATGTAAAGAGACACATATTCATGTTTTAATCACTATCTGACATGAAGTCAGAATGAACCTTACCTGTTTTAGGTCAATTAGGATTACCAAAATTATTTATATTTTTAAAGTCATTTTTATTGCTTTCTGCAAAGTCAAAAGTTTACCTACACTAGGATTACTATGCCTTTAAAAAAAATTGGGACAGTCCATATGATAATGAGATGTCTTTGGAACTTCTCATAGGTTTATTGGCAACATCTGAGTTAGAAACACACCTGTGGATGTATTATTTTGAATACCAGAAACATACTGCTTCTGTGTGCAACATCATTGGAAAGCCTAAAGAAATCAGCCTAGATATCAGGAAGAGAATTGTGGACTTGCACAAGTCTGAATCATCCTTGGGTGCAATTTCTATTTTCTCATTCATCTGTACAAACAATTATACACAAGTACAAACAAGATGGGAATGTCCAGCCATCATACCACTCAGGAAGGAGATGGGTTTTGTGTCTCAGAGATAAACGTGCTTTAGTCCGACATGTGCATACCAACCCAGGAACAAAAGCAAAATAACTTGTGAAGATGCTGGCGGAAGCTGGCAAGATTGTGTTGTTATCCACAGTGAAACGAGTACTATATCAACATGGGCTAAAAGGCCACTATGCCAGGAAGAAGCCATTACTCCCAATGAAACAAAAGCCAGATTAATGTTTGCAAATGCACACAGGAACAAAGACCTACTTTTTTGGAGACATGTCCTGTGGTCTGATGAAACTAAAATTGAACTGTTTGGCCATAATGACCATCGTTATGTTTGGAGAAAAAAGGGAGAAGCTTGGAAGCCTAAGAACACCATCCCAACTGTGAAACCCGTGGGTGGCAGGATCATGTTCTGGGGTTGTTTTGCTGGAGGATGGACTGGTGCACTTCACAAAATAGATGACATCATGAGGAAAGAAGATTATGTGGCAATCCTGAAGCAACGTCTCAAGACATCAGCCAGGAAGTTAAAGCTTGGGCAGAAATGGGTCTTCCAAATGGACATTGACCTGAAGAATACTGCTTACAAAGTGGCTAAAGGATAACCACGTCAATGTTCTGAATTGGCCATCACAAAGCCCTGATCTCACTCCTATTGAAAATTTATGGGCAAAGCTGAAAAGGCAGGTGCGAGCAAGGAGACCTACAAACATGGCTCTGTTATACCAGTTCTGTCAGGAGGAATGGGCAAAATTCCCACCAACTATTGTGAGAAGCTTGTGGAAGGATATCTGAAACGTTTGATCCAAGTCCTACAGTCTAAGGGCCATGCTACCAAATACTAATGAAATATATGTAAACTTTTGACTTTGCAGAAAGGCTATGGGTATGCAGCAGCTGATCCCCCGTATGTATCTGGATACTTGCTGGCAGGTATTCACACATAAAGGGTCTGTGCAGTGTAATGTTCGCATGTGAACTAAACAAACATTAGTTCTTAGGATATGTGGACGTTGGCCTTATACCTGTGGATCCTGCTAGCAGGAATGCAGATATATACCGTGGCGTTCCACTTACATATCCATAGTGAAGTAGAGTAAATGTAATCACAATTTTGCTATGGTTTTTCCTTTTTCAGCTATGGATACATAGCAACTCTGTGTGGTGTCCTCAATCTCCAACAAAATGGTGATTCAGTGGGCTACAAAGTCTACAATCCACCTCTCCCTCCTTTTACACACAGATAAGGGGAGGGTGAGACGGGAGATGTCACCATCAGAGGGACCAGCGCACATTTACAGCTGCCGTAATACAACCTGCTTCTGCTTGATCTAACCTTCTTTCTTGGATGTGCTCCCTCTGGTGGTTAAGAGTGGGAAACATTGAAAATTATTATGCATTTTTTAATATTTATCACAAATTGAATGAAAGAAAAAAAATACTAAAAAATTTGACAAAAATGAAAACACAAAAAAAAAATCCCTTTAAGGCGCAGATCACGCAAACTGCTGACTTTATAAACATGTCATCTGATTTTGTAGTGGCCTCCGGCTGCCAGACCTCTTCCTGTAGAGTTTCCTCTAGTTTCCAAGTGCCTTTTGATGGTATAGGAAACTGTGTGGACTTCCACCTACGATTTCTTGGCAATTTCTGTATAGGACAGACCTACACCTCTAAGGATTATAATTGTCCGTCTTTTTTTTTTTTTCTTTTCTTTCTATTACAATAACAATATGCTCTGTCCTAAATAACAAAACTGCCCAAATCCTGTCCTAAAGGGTGTTGTAAAGCAGCCTGTTTCAACCCTGGTTAGATGGAATGAAATGATTTGAACTTAACCTCCAAAAGTTTACAAACCCTTAGAAATAGTCTGCATCCAATTTCAAACAACAATATGCTTTCTGTGCTTCCCACTTGCTGTTCTGATGTCTTCCCTAAAAAAAAAAATCCTTTGGTTAAAATCAGCAATTCACACAATTGTTGGATGTGTGGTTAAAAATCCGTAGTACTCGTTGTACTATAACTGTGTTAATGTCAAGTGTAACTGGAGAACTATTGTGAGAAATGAATAAATGGAGAAGAAACCTGGTTTTCCGACTTAAGTTACCATGTGTCACTTTTCCATCCAAGTAAGCTTTTGATTATGGTGAGCTTTCCTAATATTAATTTCAAGGGACATGGAAGGAACCAGAGGTCATTGATTTTTGCATTCCATTCCTGACCTGCTGCTGCATGTAGAGCCTACCACAAGGCTGTTCTTGGTTTTTATACACTGTACAAAGTGCCATTGAGGCGCCAAACCATTAAGCAAAAACAGCAGCTTTCTCGTTTGACTTTTTTTATGAGCTGCATGTAGTCTTGGGTTACTGTATAGTAATTATTTTACCTTATTTAACTAAGGTATAATACCCATTTTTCAATCAGTTTTTTTTTTTTTTCACAAAATGCTTTTCAAATATTTTTATGGCGTTTAAATAAAGTTAATTAGCTTTTGCTTACATCTGAATTTGGAAGAATCCTAAACAAGTGTAAAATAATCTCAGGTTCTGCTGGCCACTCATTGTTTATAGACTTTGCGCCAAAGATATGCTCTGGGTTGTCCACATCTGCTAATATAGAGCTGTGTGTAATTTTGGATGTCACACGGTAGATTCTCTGCTTTAGATTTCTAGTACTAGAACATTGCTTTTCTTTCTGACTTCTTTACAAGTATGGATGGGATTGATCTTTAGGTGTCACCTGTGTATGCACCAATGTTTCTCATGTGTTTGCATCAAGTAGAAGACCAAAGCTCCATTTCACAACCTGTAATCAAATCTACAAACCTCTTACAGATTTAGGCTGTAGAGTAGAATTTGTGCTGAAAGGAAAGGGATGTTCTCACAACAATAATCATGTTTCATATTAAAGTACCTAAACCTATTAAAGGAGTTGTCCATGTCTTAAAAAATGTTATGCTCCACAGGCCCCCCTTAAAAACTACCAAAAACATACTTGCCTTACTCCTCCAGTTACACCACTCTCTCTCTCCCTGAGTGTAAACAGAAGACCAGGAAAATCCAGTGCGAAGTAGAGTGTGTTGTTTTTTTTTTTTGTTTTTTTTTTTGTTTTTTTGTAAGGCGGCCCAGGAGCATAATATTATCGTTTTATGGAGCATAAACATCCCCTTTAATATCAACTAGTTAAGCTGAATAACAAAAGTATATACCACCCTAAAATTCAGCGAAATCTCCCTTTGTGCGAGTGCTGTTGCCATGATATTCTAGGAGAAGCATGCAGTGTTGGCTTCTTATTTCGTCACACCTGAAAACTCATGGCAGCGCTACAGAGCCATGCATGCTCTGTCTTAAAGATAATCCGGCCCCCAATACAGATTTGCATTGAGGGCCTGCCTCCATATTCACCATACATGTGAAAGAGAGCAGATTGACCTTGGAAAATGTAGTCTCCAATGCATGGTGGGCAGCCTTTGGTGTGCAGATGTAGAATGTGCATAGGAGTTAGGTTAAAGGGGTTTTGCCAGGACGCGCCTTATCTGCTAAGAAGCAAATGTAAACAAGCCATGCTGAGCTAAGAGAGAGAGAGAGACACAGCCAGAGCACAGAGCCCTGCATAAGGGATCGTGTGAAATGTTCACTCAAATAATCAAACTACAACTAGTGTATTCTGTATATAAAAGACAACACCTTTTCTCCACAGCAGCTTGAAAGCTTCTTCATGTTCACTGTTATCAAATAAAGCAGGGATCTACTCAGATAATCACACTACAACTAGTGGATTCTGTATACAAAATACAACATATTTCTACCCGGTGCCTTGAAAGCTTCTTCAGCTCCCTTTCATCAGTGTTCTCTGCGCAAGCCCGGCCAGCAGCTCTTGTCAGGTCGTATCTAATAGAAGCTATTAAGTAACTACGGGCAGGTAAGGCAGCCTGTAGCTCTCTCAGGCTGCAATTTTTGTAATCGCATATATTTAGAAAAGTGATTAAATGCCCATTTTGCAGGATCCCACGTCAACATTACATCGTGACAAAACCCCTTTAAGGCACAATTGGTGTTCAATTTGTTTGTATGATTATTATTTGTTTGTTTAAAAACAAAAAACAATGCATGTTGGGACAATCCCTTTAAACTTGGTGAAGATCTATAATCCGATCTAGAGCAGGTTAATGATAAATCTGTTGGGTTGGTAATAGTAACTAAAATAGACCGATAACGGGAGAGAAGTGATCCCAAAAATAACTGTTTTAATTTTGTAATTACTAGATCTAGAGATAGAGGCTAAATATGTGTCCTAAAAACAATGTTTAACATGGAAAGCCTGATACAGTTGATGCAAAAAAAAAAAAAAGGATATGCTTTAATAGGAAATTTAAAAGGGGCTGGCATTAGGGTGTCTGTGATAACCACTTTAATCTCATCTACATTAAAATGTTTGAGAAGACTTGGAAAACATTTTCTGGACTTGCTAATTTTGTGGCATAAAATATTATGTTCACTACAGTTGTCTTGTATGTCTTTTTTGATTTTGTAATTTTTGCGTTTTCTTCATAACAGGGCACAGTTTGACATCTCAAGAAAGAAATGACCTTCTAGCGACAACAGCTTCACTATTTGTCGCTTCACAGACCAGATCACATCGATTTCTAAATAACACCAGGTTAGTTTTAAGAATATAATATCCTAAAATGTGAAACTGTTGTGATCACTGCAGTAAGATGCATAATATAATGTACAGATATGCACTATTCTTTAATTAACCTGTACACATTCAAGGTCAATGGGAATATTCTGTAGGTGTTGGGATTTCCAGCCAACAACATCTAGTGATAGCGATTTAAGGATACCACATAAAATTTACAGAAGCCAAGCTTTCTATGGCCTTTTTTTAGTGAGTATACACAGCAAAAAATCATGTAAATAAGTGGTATGTGCTCACACTCAGTGTCGGACTGGGGGGTCTGGAGCCCACAGGGGAATTGATCTTGGGGGGCCGGCCTCTCGGACATAAATGCGCCCATTTTACCACATAATACAGTGTGCAAAACAGAACTGTATTGTGTAGGACAATATCAAGCGAGTCACACATTTGTCAGTCTAACGTATCATAGACACATGGCTGAGTAGCTCCATCCATATCCCCCTCCAATAGTCCACATACAATATCCCCCTCCACCCACATACAATATCCCCTCTACAATCAGGGACACACGTACGCTGCCACTGTACATGCGCCGATATATCCTACAACACCGCCATATAGAGACCACATAGAGGTCAGACACCACCTCAGATATAACCTACAACACCACCATATAGAGACCACATAGAGGTCAGACACCAGCTCAGGTTTAACCTGCAAAACCGCCATATAGAGACCACATAGAGGTCAGACACCAGCTCAGGTATAACCTACAACACCGCCATATAGAGAACATAGAGGTAAACAGACACAACAGCTTCCATGGTCAGACCACTGTATCCTACAACACCGCCATATAGAGACCACATAGAGGTCAGACACCAGCTCAGGTATAACTACAACACCGCCATATAGGGGACCACACAGAGGTCAGACACCAGCTCAGGTCACCTTCACATTACAATATAAAAATAACCCTGAAATCAGGGACTCACGAGAAGACGTCTTGACTGAGGAGTTGTTCTCTTCTCTTATGAGTCGTTCTTAGTCCCTTTTCTTCTGCATCCGTTCCACACCGCCATGATGACTTGTCCCGGCATAAAATCATTCCTGCAGAAATTACTCACAAATATCTTAGAATCCTCAATTTTCCAGCATCTCTTTACCTATTCCCACCTCTGTACAAACTACCCAGGGGTGGATGATCGGGTACAAGCCTAGTATCCTAAATGGTTGGGGGGATGGGGAGAGGCCCCAGGTAACTAGATTAGGCGCTATTTAGGTAGGTATGCCCCTCGCTGGATAAGTTGGTAGGCCAGCCCCAGGCAGGCTGGTGGGTACCTAGCCAACAGGTGGGTAGGTAAATAGCCCCCAGTAGATAAGCAGGCCCCAGTTAGGCAGGGTTGATGGCTACAGTTAGGTTGGTGGACCCCAGTTAGGTAGGCTGTAGGTTGGTTAGGGGTCCCTTTATATAGGCTGCAAGCGAGTTAGGGACCCCCTTTAGGTAGTTACAGGCACTTAGGGCCTCCTTGGGTGTTAAGGCAGTTGGGGTCTCCTTTAGGTAGTATACAGGCAGTTAGGGGTTCCCCCCTTTTGGTAGTATACAGGGAGTTAGGGGTCTCCTTTAAAGGTAGTTTTACAGGGATTAGGGGTCTCCTTTAGGTAGTAACAGGCGTTGGGGGTCTCCTTTTGGGGACTATACGCGTTGGGGTCTCGTTTTGGTACTATACAGCAGTTGGGGCCTCCTTTTTGGATTTTACAGGCAGTTGGGCCTCCTTTTTGGTAGTTAAGGTAGTTTGGGGCCTCCTTTAGCTTGTGTAGGTAGTCAGGGACCCCTTTTGGATTTAGAGCACTAGGGCCCCCTGTAGTAAGGCAGGGGCCCTCCTGTAGGTATACCATGGGCGCCCCTTTGTAAGGAGTTAGGGGCCCCACCTTGTAGGTAACAGTAGAGGGGCCCCCTCTTTTAGGTAGCCAGAGGCCCCCATAGTAAGGTAGCTAGTGCCCCCTGTAGGTAGTCAGGGCCCCCCTTAGGTAGTTTGGGCCCCCCTATAGGTAGCTAGGGCCCCCCTATAGGTAGTAGGGGCCCCCCCTAATAGGATAGGGCCCCCTTAGTAGCCAGGGCCCCCCTTTTAGTAGTGCACAGTGGCCCCCCTATTAGCCAGTGGCCCCCCTTTGTAGCCAGTGGCCCCCTTTGTAGCCCGTGGCCCCCCTTTGTAGTCAGGGCCCCATTAGTTAGTTTAAAAAAACAAACAAAAAAAACCAGCCACTTACCTTGCTCCGGCTCCGGCTCCCGCCGCTCCAAGCTGCCGCCGACTCCGTATTGCCGCCCTGCATAGGCGGTGCGGTGAAGTGACGTCACCGCGCCGCCTACGTCAGCAGTAGGGGCCGGCGCCCAGCAGGCTGAAGGCCTGACGCCTTCAGCCTGCCAGGGAGAGCAGCGGAGCGCAGCGCTAGTGGCGCTGTGCTCCGCTGACACCGCGCAGCCCGGGAGTCGGGGACATTAGTCCCCGGCTACCGGGCCGGTCTTTGGGCGCTCGGGACGCGGACCCGGGCGTCCAGCGACCGGATGCACGGACGGGCCCCAGGGAGCGACGGCACTGCCTCCGGGGCCCCCAGCGGCTCGGGGGGGCCCACCGGGGGATTCCCCGGTCCCCGGCGGCCCAGTCGAGCCTGCTCGCACTATAGGATATAATGGGCACTACAAGTTAGCTTGGAGCTTTATAGCAAGGAACAATATTGGTACGAAACATATGACTGCTACTTGATGACTAAAACTATTCTGAATCTTGCCATACAGGAAACTAGGCAATGCAGTATATTTGACTGATAAATATTCCCTGATGAAGCAATTGTGAATTGCTAATTCCTAGTTGCCTACATGTTAAATTGTCACTAAATCGTTTAAAGGTTTGTCAATATGTTAAAAAAAAACAACTTTTAGACTTGAAGTGAGAAGGTAAGTGTCTTTATAGTAACCTCTTTACTGTTTTTGGACTGGACTGGCAATTTGGGGTCTGGTTGAATACATGCACATTTATAGATTTGTGTTGTATTTACGAAGCTTCAAAAATGGTATGAATGTTAGTGTACCTTGACCTGATGTCATATGTTATAGGGGAAGTGTGGTTACAAGTCCCAGG
Source organism: Phyllomedusa bahiana (assembly GCA_025379985.1). Classification (NCBI taxonomy): domain Eukaryota; kingdom Metazoa; phylum Chordata; class Amphibia; order Anura; family Hylidae; genus Phyllomedusa; species Phyllomedusa bahiana. The sequence goes on from JAODAL010012600.1 coordinate 31,046, forward strand.
ACATAGCAATGGTTACCAAATTAAACTCCTTGATTATGTGGCTGATGTATTAAAACTGGGAACTGGTTTAACACTGGGGTATTTTAGACTGAGGAATTTTCATTTCTAAAGGTTGGTTACAAAACAAAATACATTGTCAAATTTTTCTGTTAGGAAAAAAGGACCAACATTATTATTTCTATATGCATTTGATGTCACCGGACATAAGGCACAATTAGCGACAGTACGATCCTTCACAAATATAATATTTATGACTGCAGCTCTTTGTAAAAGAAATTTCCATGTGTTTATACTTGGTTTTGTTGCAGAAATATCTGTGATTATTAATTTATCTAAATGTGGCTGTTATAGTGGCAAGCTGATTTCACAAAACCACTTTCAGATAAATGTGACAGTTGCATGTATTTTTGCAATAAAGCTGGGCATTTGCAGTTTTGATCAAAAATGTACATGAAGAACCACAAATTCTTTCATATATTACATAGAAGCTGAAATGTCATTCAAAAAAATTCTTATGTCCTTTTTGACCGTTTTTAGTGCCTATAGAGTGCTGCTGATATTGTACTGTGTTTGCATAGCTTTTGACTGCCACACCAGGGTGCACCTCTACGTTGAGTCTTCAAACGGATGTGCTGACCAGATTTTTTGGGGTTTTTTGACTGCAATAAAGCTGTCACAATGAAAATTCAGTTTGATCTGAAGACGCCATGATTTAGAGCATGAGGAGCCGAGGAGACGTATATATTGTTTTTGTGACAGAACATTCAGTAGGACTAGTAATTTATTTATAAGGGTTTCCCATCTGGCTGCTTTCATAGAAGCGGCTCTTACCCCATTTTTCAGACTCCTATTTCCTATGCAGGCTGTGGACAGCTCTACAGTATTGACTGACATTTCATCTCCCCTAGCACCTGTTCCTAGCTGTATCATTTGAAAGGAAGTAAATTCAGAATCACATTCCATTTATAAATGGTGTTTACTTACCTGCTGCCTATATTTCCAAGGCTAATCAATGAGACTGCAATTAGCCTTTTAAGCTTCTGCTCATTCCAGACTTAGAGGTCCAGTGGGTGTTCCTACTTAGTGATTGGCAGCTATCTGTGTATAGATACTCAAGTCTTCTTTAAAGAAACGTAAGTACATAACATAAGTCCAGGGGTGTAAATAGAATTATTAGAGTCCCATAGGAAAATGAGATGGACCTCTACAAGACTTGGTTACACAAAACTGAGAGAGCAGCAAAAGTAGCAATAATTAAAGTATAGATAACAGTGCTGTGAACCAACATAGCAGTGCTAGGCAGTAAAAGCCACTAACTTAATACCTGCTTAAAGGTACAGTGTTCTTTAAAACTGCTATTTTCACTGAGGCATATAACACTAGAAAACACTTACTAGAAACTGATAAATTACTTTCTATATTACTTTTTATAGTCTGTACAGTGCACACAATGTGCATTCAACATAAACTGGAGCTGCCCTCACCTTGTTCCCAACAGAAGCAACTTTGTCCTGATGCACGTAGATGATTTAGAGAACAATGTGCAGCAAATTCTCCAACACAAAAAATACAGCAGCACCCAGGTGGCAATAAACACCTTACATACATTGAATTTGTGAAACTTTTCAACTGCTGTCTATTCTAAATGTATAAAATAGAGATTTTAGTGCAGACTGTGATCAAATGGCGTATGATCACCTACCACTTCAAGTGAACCTAATCAGGTGTGTCCCTTTCTATAGACTTGCCTCTTCTCTGGGCCAAAGCCTCCAATTTATAGTTAGGGACCCACCTAATGAGCTTACCTTGATAAGGTAGGTGAGCATACATAGTTTGATCAAAATGTGGACCTAACACCTCTATTTTATGTAGAAAAGATAATGTTCCATAATTATGCAGTGGAATTCAATGTTTGTGTGGGTTTTGGTGCCATCTGGGTGCATTTTTTTTGCTTTGGAGAATTTGCTTTTCGTTTTAGTCACAACAGCCCGCACCAGTGTTGTCAGTTGTAAAAGGATATGCTGGCTAACCATGTAAAGTACATGTAAATAGAAGTATATTAAATGTTTCACAGATTGCCTGTATTACAGCTAATTTTCTAATGTCTAATTATTGCTGCGTGTACTTCATCTAAGCGAATATAAAGAAAGTCATTACATGAACCACAAGTAAATAATGGTGTAGCACATATAATAAGTGCTAATAGAGTACTTACTCGGCAGAGAGGCATGACAAAATAGAAAATTGGAGCATGCACTTTGGTAATATAGCACCCACTGTTTTTGTATTAAACCTGATGTTTAAAAATTCTAATAATATGCTTAGTAATCGAAGAATGCTGAAATAAAAAATCATCCCCATAGAGAGATGGCCAGGAGTCGCCAGTGTCAGTAATAAACCAGCATGTGCTTGGACACGCTTTCTGGTTAGGCTTTGGGTGGGTCGACAGCATCGACTAACAGATCTGCTGTGCTATTCATAGCTGAGCCCAATAGAGTGGACATGACTGCAGGATGTTTATAATCTCTAGGGCATAAGGCTACAGAGCTCCAAAGGATTGAAGCTCCAGCCTTTTAAATAAGGGACCGAGCAGAGAGTGACATCTTCATCCCAGCCACTGCTTCAGCCTGTAACTGCAGAATGAGGTGGCTGGTAACTATAGAAGCTTGTGTGCAAAAGCAGGAAATAAGATCTGCCCCTACCATTAAAGAAAAGCAGAATCAAAAAACCAATGCATTTGGTAATAGTCTTACTTACCATTGCCTGCATGCATTTAGCTAATCAATGAAACAGGGATACTCTTTTAAATTGTTATCAGGGCAGATGCTTGTCTGACGTAGACTAGGTCTACACAGCATATGACAGAATACCATTGGAAGTCTGATGGCACTTTGTCAATGCTGGACTGCGACAGGGCCGCGATTTTGGCGCAGATTTCTGCAAAAGCCACGGCCTGTTTTCGGATTTGCAGTCAGCCCCGTATATTGAATGTACGGGGCCGACGGCAAATCCAAGGAGAACCCGGCAGAATATACAACATGTTGCATATTCCGCCGGATTTTTAACGCAATGGTTTTTCATTACAGGGGACTGTTGGATTTTCAGCGGTTTCAAAATACTAAAACCGCTAAAAATCAGACGCAAAACCTGCGCTGTGTAGACATATCCTTATATTGACTACTGTCTGTAATTCTTTGTTGGCTGAGATACAGATTATAATTTTGGTAATATCAGCAGATAAAAGGAGGATGAAATCTTCAAGCTAGTAAGCACTAAATTCCATTGTCTCATACTAGTGTGTAGAGGCCATTGTATACGCGTAAATTATTTACTTTTAGCATTGCCAGCAATATCTATGACTTAAGACTATTGGTCTTATAACGCACTAAATCTACTATGATTATCATGTGAGACACAATGTGTATAATATCACTGTGGAACCTAGCCTAAAAGTAGTCACCTCATTACTAGGTAAAGGGATAGAAATGTTTTACTGGTTACATCTGAATACACAAATTACACTTTCTTTCCCAGATTTGGTGCGAAATGGAAACGCTCTTTAGGCTTTAGTGATTTTTATGGTTTTGTATGTAGAGGTGATCGTGAAAAACCATCCAGTGTTAGTGAATTGCGTCTATATGGTTTAGATACATTGTGTTTTTATTGCAGGCTTTGTGGGTGTAACCAAATGACTCTACAGGTGTGGCTACATAATACTATCTCATGGGCCTACTAATACAGTGTTTTTTTTCGGAATCCAATTACCCACAGTACTTCCTATGCAATGCTTGTGTTGGCAAAAATCTGTATTTTCCTAATTTCTTCATTGGAATTGTTCTTTAATCTTTTATTACAGTTGGCAAAAATATACCTGTGTTACTCAGCATATCGCTAACTGTTTTATCATAATGTGTGAAATTTTAATATGGCACCATTTGTGCATATAGAGTTGAGGGAATAGCTGTCAGCTAAATATGCAGGATATCATCCAACTGCTGCAAAATTGTTTTAAATAACTGATAACACTGCATATGTACTCAAGTTGGACACATCAACCATACCACTTGCACTGGACACATGCCATTTGTAAAATTACACCAACATCACACATGTTGGGCATTTGCTGCATGTATGTCACATGAATTAGGAAACACTGCACATACACAACTCGCATTACATATTTTGAACACAGCAGCTTATCTGGTGATCATGCTGCATGGATGCCAATTATGGAGGATATATTTGTCACACACATTTCTTTTGCATATTGGACATATGAATCACAGTACTACGTTAACATTTAGGGCCCATGGGCAAAGCATTGCCTTGGGCCCAAGCACATGACATCACTGAAGGTCATGCATCTAACCACACCCAAGCACATGATATCACAGCAGGTCATGCCTCTAATGCCGCCATAGCACACCCATTCATGCCCAGCTTACTCATGCAGACCAGCACCAAAACAAAAGTGGCATTTCGAGGGTCTATTTAGATGTATTTATAAAAATGAATATATATCGTAAAGATCTATACATACAGATAACTATAAGATAATTTTCTATGTATGACCCCTCTAAATATTGCTCACAGTTAACAAGTAATACCGTTATACAAAGGAGTAAATATCCTTCTACTATTACGACAAAACCAGTATACCAAGGCCAATAATACCACTATACAAGGAACAAATAATACCGTCACACCATGACCGCATATCACTATCTCAGTGGCTGAATAATACCATTATACGAAAACCAATATTACCAACAAACTTTGACCATATAGTGGTAGATACCAGTATAACACAGCTACTCTGCAGACCTAGAAGTAATTACAATACAGTTACATCCAGTGATCACAGGTGACATCTACTGTAATGGAAGTTGGTGACGACTTCCAGCCACGACTTGTCTCTACAGAATTTTCCACACAAACATCTAAGACTCCTCAATTTTACAGCACCTCCATACCTATTCCTCCATCTATACAAACTCTCCATCTGCAGAGTCCCAAATTGTAAAAATAACATCCTCTGTGCCCTCAGTAGAAGTACTCCTAATAAAAGTCCCCCAGATATTTATAGGGCCTCCTTTCATGCCCCCAGTTGTTGTCGTCTTTTATGCCTCCACAAACTAGTTCCTGAGGTTAGATAGGCAGATAGTACGCGTATCCTTCCTATTAGGTAGTTAGGCCAGCCCCCCATCTTACTAGATAAGTAGGGAAGTCCCCCACTAGGTTGGGTAGGTAGGTATGGTAACTGATAGGGAAGGCCCCAGGTACTGTCAGTAAACAGTTTCCCAGGTAGGATGGTAGGTATGCAGGACCCCAGGTATGTAGGAGCCTAGATAAGTTTTGTCCCTATTCTTTATAGTGACCCCCTTCAATTGGAACAGGAAAAAAAACCCGCCTCCCACAGCCTAAAGTAGCCTGCAAGACTAATTGGCAGTGCAGGATGCTGATGGTTCTTAACTGATTGCACATCCCAAGGACGCAGAAATCGTTAAATAACCAGTGCCCCTATGCTTCTTGGGCAACTGCCTAGGGTGCCCAATGGATAAGAGTGCCCTGATGCAGCATGCGTCAAATGCATTAGAATATTTTCCACATATGGATCTGATGTTGCCATTACCACAGCCACTTCTATGCCAGTCATTTATTTGAGACCTTCTGAATGCACCACACACATTCCACACTCATCTGCTTAGAAATATGTTGCTCACATTTTACATGTATGCTGTAAACATGCTTCTCACACACACTGCATATTACACACCACTCAGACTACACACACACATCAGCCAGATACTAACAGTGCAATACTTGCCTGCTTCAAAGAGTATGGAACCTATGGCTAACCTACACTATGGGGGACCTGTGGCTGCCCTACACTATGGGGGACCTGTGGCTGCCCTACACTATGGGGGACCTGTGGCTGCCCTACACTATGGGGGACCTGTGCTGCCCTACACTATGGGGGACTGTGGCTGCCCTACACTATGGGGGACCGTGGCTGCCCTAACTAGGGTCCGATGACTGCCTAGGTAGGGGGACCGATGGCTGCCCTACGCTACGGGGGGCCCGATGGCTGCCCTACGCTACGGGGGGACCGATGGCTGCCCTACGCTACGGGGGGACCGATGGCTGCCTATCCTACAGTCTAGGGGGGACCTATGCCTGCCTACAGACTGAGGGCCCTATATACCTATAACCCACTGGGGGAGGGGGGACATATATACCTACTTACCTTATTGGGGCCTATGTAGAAACAATGGGTGACTTCCCATTTCCAACAGCAGGCAGCCGTCTTTCCTAGCATAGGAAAGCAGGACACCAAGCTTTTCCCACATAATCCCAGGGTATGGGTAAATTAAAACCTTTTCCCTAGGTAGGAAATAACCCCCCCCCAAGATTTGGTTTTAAAAAAACCCCCCCAAATTAAAAAAGTAGGTATGTAGGTTTGAAAAAAAAAGGGGTATTTGAAAATAAAATTTGGGGGTTTAAAATTTTGCCCGGAATGAAATTGTTTGGGGCCCGGGAAAGGGCCCATAGTGGCTGGGCCGGAAAAGGAGAAAAAATAAGGAAAGTGAACGGGCTCCGATCAGGGGGAAGATATATCACCTGAAGCCCTTTAAAAGTAAATGCAACTGTAATCCCGTTAGGGGGTCCCCAGATCCTGTGTACACCCATCAAACCTTATAATGGTCACTGTATGGTGGTAGTAAAGAGACTGGTACAATTTCTATCCCCCCACCAAATGGACACTAAATGGTGGGGGAAAAGTGGTTTAGTTTAAAAGGTTTAAAGTTCAGGGACAATTTTTGGGGAAAATCTCCCTCTCTCCTTGGGTTTCTGACTAGGGCCCTTTTTTAAAGCCAGGAAAACTTGGTGATGCCAAAAACCCTTTTCCCGTAACTTTCTTCCAGACCCTACATAGTAGTTTTTTGTGTAGTTTTGGGGGTGGCTTTGGGATAACAAGTGGGAAATTTTCCTTTTCAAATTTTTGGGGGCGGGGCCCCTCCTTTTTTCCCATCACAAAATTTTTTGGGGCACCTTTTTCCCTAACATGCTGCTGGGGAAAAACGGAAAGCATTCCAATTTGACAGGTTTTCCCCTTTTAAATTTCTGCAGAAATTTCATAGTAAAAAAATTTAAAAAAACTCATGGTGGTTTCCCTTTTTTTGCCCTTTTTTACGTAAAAAAATTGGGGCCAAAGGCAACCAGGTCCCTTTAACTACCATGTTTCCCAAATTTATTTAAAAGGGAAAGGAAAAAACGTGGGCCCCATTTTAATCCTTGTCCCCAGAAAAGTTTTTTAATTTTTTAAAAGGACGCTGCACTTGGCTTTTAAATTTTCTTTAAAAATGGGAAGGGAAAATTTTTCAGGGCATCACTAACAAAACCAAGTCTCCACTAACCACAAAATAAAGGCAATGTTGGGTTTTTTAAAGGGTTTTTTTTTTTTTGATTTGGGGGGGGCCCCCCTCACCCAAAACATTTTTAAAAAACACAGGTTCAACCATCCTACTTTTGGGTTTTTTGGTTTTTTGTAATTTACTGTGTTTCCTAACCTAAAAGGGGACAACAGTGCAAATGTATCACTTTTGATTAAGTTTCTATACTTTTTATTTTCGATTTTCCCCCACAAATTTTGATTATTGACTTTTGACAATGACCCTGACTTGTTTCTGGATGTCGCTTCTGCCCCACTTTTTAGGTCCATTTGATGTGGGTTCCCCTCCTGGTTACTGATTAATCATAGTTTAGAGCAGCGTTTCTCAACTCCAGTCCTCAAGACCCACCAACAGGTCAAGCTTTCCCCCATCTTTCCCCACATTGGACAGGTGATTTTAAAATTTTTTGTCGGGGGCAAATTTTTCACAGGGGATAAACATTAATTTTCAGTGCATTCTGCCACAGGTGGGTACATTTTTTGTCATGCAAAACCTTTCAAAAGTTTTTGATATCATTAAGGTTTATTCATTCTGGGACAGGGGATAAAACCCTTTACTGCATGCATTCTGCACAGGGGTATCCCTTACTGAATGCAATTTTGCACAGGTGATATCATTAACCCGCAGTCAAACTGCACCGGGGGATACATTAAATTTTCAGTGCCAAATTTTGCCCAGGTGATAAAATTAAATTCAGTCAATTTTGCACAGGTAATTTTAATTAAATTTTCAGTACATTCCACAGGGGATAAAAATTACTTGTCATACATTCTCACAGGGGGTTATAATTACTGACCGGTTTCATTCGCACAGGTTTAAAACATTACGTCAAATGCTTTTGCACAGGTGAAAATCATTACTGTCAGTGGGATTTTGGGACAGGTGATATCAATTTCTGTCAGGGGCATTCTGCACAGGGAAATCATTAAATTTTAGGCCTTCTGCACAGGGGATATAAAATTTTTGTCAAATGCATTCTGCAAGGTATTTAATTACTGGGGCATTTCCTTCTGACAGGTGGATAAAATTAAATGTCAGTACTTTTTGCACAGGGGATATAAATTAAATTTTCCGGGGCATTCTTTCACCGTGATAAACAATTTCTGTCATTCATTCGGGACAGGTGATTTTTCATTAAATTTTCAATTTCATTCTGCACATTTATATCATTAAATTTTTCATTTCATTTTTGCACAGGGATATTTATTAAATTTTCAGTGCATTCTGAAAAGGTGAATCATTACTGTCCCTTGCAATTTTTTCAAAATTTAAATCATTATTTTCATTTCATTCTTTCACAGGTGATTCATTTTCGTCATGCTTCTGCACGAGGGGATTTTTCATTACTGTCATGCCTTTCGCAAGGGGATAAACATTACTTCGGCATTATTCCCCCCAGGTGATACTTATTGTCCCGTGCATTCTGCAAAATTGATATCATTACTGTAAATGCTTCTTCACAGGTTAAATCATTACTGGGCAGTGGGATTCTGCCCCAGGGGAAAATCAAAATTGTTCCAATGCATTCTGCACAGTTTATACATTACTGCCCGGGGCATTCGCACATTTATATCATTACTGTCGGTTTCATTCTGCACAAGGTGGGGAAAAAATCATTTTTTGCGGGCATTTTAGCACAGGGGATTATCAATTTTTGGGCCCCAATTGCATTCTTTCCCCAAAAGGGGATATCAAAAACTGTCAGTGCTTCTGCACAAAAGGGGATATCATTAATTTTTTCATTCTTTTTGCCAAGGTGATTTTCATTATGGGCAGTGCCTTCGCACAGGTTTAAATTTAAATTTTTGGTCAGTTGCCTTCTGCCGCAACCCGGTGGGTATCATTAAATTTTCCCGTAAATTCTGGGACAGGGATAACAATTTTGGTCAATTTGCAATTTTGCAAAAGGTGAAATTATTAAATTTTCGTGCATTCTGCACAGGGGATATCTTAAATTTTCGGTTTCATTCTGCACAAAGGGGGATTATCATTATTGTCATGCAAAATTCCCCGACAGGTGAATTAAACAAAAATTATTTGTGCATTTTTGCACGGGGGATAAAATTTCCTGGGCAGTTCATTCGGGACAAAGGGGAAAATTAATTTTTTTCCCGTGCATTTTGCACCCGGTAAAACATTAAATTTCAATGTTTCTCACCTTGATATCATTACTGGGCATTTCAATTTTTCACGGGGGGATAAAATTATTTCAGGGGCTTTTTTGCCCACAGGTGATTCAAATTAAAAGTCAAAATTTCATTCTGTTTCAGGGGGATATCATTAACGGGCCCGGGGCATTTTTTGCACCCGGTGGGTATCATTATTTTTCAGTACAAATTTTGCCAAGTTTTTCAATTTTTGCAGTTTCATTCGCACAGGTGGGAAATTTTTTACTTTTCCCTTTTCAAACTGCACATTTGATATCAAATTTCTGTCAGTGCATTCGCACATTTTGGGTAAATTCATTACTGGCAGTGCTTTCTGGGACAGTGTATCAATTAAATGTCCGGGGCAATTTTGCACAGTTTATATCATTATTTCGGGCAATTTTTTGCACAGGTGGGGGGGAAAAACAATAAATTTTCCCAAAAGGGATTCTTGGGACAGGGGATAACATTTATTGTCCGTGCATTCGCACAGTTTGATATCATTTTCTGTCAGTGAATTCTGCAAAAGTTTATAACAAATTTCTTTTTTCAGTGGGAAATTTTGCAATGGGATATTTTTATTGTCAAGGGTTTTTGCACCCGGTGATATCAATACTGGGCGGTGCCCTTCGCAAAAGGGAAATCATTATTGTCGGTTTTATTCTGCACAGGGGATTTTTATTATTGTCCCGTGAATTTTGCACAGGTGATTAAACATTATGGTCCCTTTCAATTTTGCACAGGTTATTTTTCATTGTCGGGGCATTCCCGGGACAGGGGATAAACCCTTTTTTGCTGGTTTTTTCTGCACAGGTGATATCGTTAATTTTCAGTGCATTTCCCGCACAGGGTGATTATCGTTTAAATTTTCAGTGGGATTCTGCAAGGGATAAATTTTTTAGTCAGTGCAAACTGCACAGGTGAAATCAAAAATTTTTGGGCCTTCTCCACAGGTGATATCATTATTGTCATTTCATTCCACAAAGGGGGGGTAAAATAACTTTCAGTGCATTCTGCAAAAGGGGATATCATTATTGTCCCTTTCATTTTGCCCCAGGTGAAAACATTACTGTCCGTGCATTTTGCACAGGTGATATCTATAATTTTCAGTTAAAATTCCCGCCCCAAGGGGAAAACATTAAATGTCAGTACATTCTTCACAAGGGGAAAATAATTATCTGTTCCCGTGCAAATTCCCCAAAATTGATATCAAATATTGGCCCCGTGCATTCTTGGGACAGGGGATTCATTATTGCCCGGGGATTCCCGCAAAGGGGGGATAAAATTAAAAAAATCCCTGCCTTCTGCACAAAGGGTTTAATCATTATTGTCAGGCATTTCACAGGTTTTAAATTTATTTCATTTCATTCTCCACAGGGGATATCCCTTGTCAGAACCCTTTTGCCACCCCAAAATTGGGTGATATCATTAAATTTTCAGGCAATTTTCATAGGGGATATCATTAAATGTTTTGTTTCATTTTGCACAGGTGTTTTCATTATTGGCAGTGATTCGGGACAGGGGGAAAATCATTAAATTTTCAGTGGCCCCGCCCAGGGAATCATTATTGTCAGTGCATCTTTCACAGGTTTAAATCAATTTCGTCATTTTCATTCCCGCACAGGTTTATACAAAAACTGTCATGCCCTTTTGCACCGGTGATAAATTACTTTTCGGGGCATTCTGCACAGGTGATATAAATTTTCTGTCGGGGCATTCTGCACAGGGGGATTCATTTTTTGTCGGTGCATTCCCGCCCAGGTAATTTTCATTTTTCAGTGCATTCTGCACAGTTTTATCATTTTCTGTCAGTGCATTTTGCACAGGGATTTCATTACTGGGCCCGGGGCAATTTTGCACAGGTGATACAATTAGGCCTTTTTTCACCCGGCTTAATTTCCCGACGGGTTTGGGGGCGCCGGATTGAGCGACAAATCCGCCGTGAATAAAAAGGGGGGGCCGGGGGAGGGCCGGGGCGCGGCAGGGGGGCCGCTCCCGGCCCCAAAAAGACAATGCATTGTTTAAGCGCGGCCCCCCCCGTTTAAAAAAAAAATTTGGGAAAGTCCCTTTTCTCCCCCCGCGGGGATTCGCCGAGCGGGGGGGGAGCGACAGATTTTCCCCTGTTTTTCAATGAGAAACCCGTGGTTAAACCGTAACTTCCCCCCCGCGGGTTTGGGGCCGAACCCGAAGGGGCAAATCCGGCGCGCAGTAAAAGGCCCCCAAAAACGCGGCAGAATAAGCCGTTTGAACGAGGGCCCTTTTTTGTTTATTTCTCCTTTCAGGGGTATCAATTTCTTTTTGGGGTATTCTGCACAGGTGATATTAATGTCGGGGTTTTCTGCACAGGGGGATATCATTTTTTGTCCCGGCATTCGGCACAGGGATATCATTATTGTAATGCATTTCCCCCCCAGGTGATATTTAAAATTTTGTCAGTGCCCTTCTGCACAGGGGATATCATTAATGTCCGTGCATTTTGGGACAGGTGATAACAATTTTTGTCAATGCAAAACGGCACAGGGGATATCCCTTACTGTCAGTGGGATTTTCCCCGACAAAGGGGATATCATTCTGCGGTGTATTTTTGCACAGGGGATTTTAAATGCGGTGTATTCCCGCACAGGTGAAATCATTATTTTTCAGTGCATTTTTGGCACCAAAAAAGGTGAAAAAAAATTTTTGTCAAAGGGTTCCCACAGGGTGAAATCCCTTATTTTCAGTGAAATTTTGCACAGGTTATATCATTTTCCCGTCCCTTTCAATTTTTTGCACAGTGGGTATCATTCTGTCCGTGCATTTTTGCACAGGTGTATTAATTTTTCCCGTTTCATTCTGCACAGGGTGAATCATTACTGCATTTCATTCTTTCACGGGGGGGTACATTACTGTCAGTGCATTCTGCACAGGGGATATCTTTTCGGGCAGTGCTTTTTGCACAGGTGATATAATTTTTGTCAGTGCTTTCTGTGGGTGAGCCTTAAAACTTGACCTGCTTGTGGGTCTTGAGGACTGGTGTTGAGAAACACTGGTTTAGAGGATCCTAAATACAGGAAAACTCCCTAGACCACTAAGCTTAGCCCTAGCATGGCTTCCTGCCCTCTGTACTGGCTATACAAGTAGTATGTCTTCCCTTGATTTATATGTCAAGGCATTATGGGAAAGGAGCTGGAAAGCTCACTGCGCCCTCTATAGGTTGTAACAAATCCTCAATTTACTTCTGATTCACTGAATCTTTGAGAAGCAAAAAGGAATAATTGTCAAGCCAATATTGCTCATCTACATACGCCGTTTCGGCAAAACCCCGAAACGGCGTATGTAGATGAGCAATATTGGTCTTGACAATTATTCCTTTTTGCTTCTCAAAGATTGTGAATCAGAAGTAAATTGAGGATTTGTTACAACCTATAGAGGGCGCAGTGAGCTTTCCAGCTCCTTTCCCATAATGCCTTTGGATATGCAGATGCTTAGTAGTGGGCTAAAAGGCAATCAAAACACTACACACCTTAACTGGTGCTCTCCATAAGGAGAGATGTTCCCCTTCTCTTGATTCATATGATCGCTTTTTTTTTTTTTTTTTTTTTTTTTAGCAATTTCAGTTTCTAAATGATCCCTTATGAGAATTTGGAAAACAAATTTTATTTATGTATTGTGTTAAAGTTGTAGAATATATATATGTGTGTGTGAATATATATACATACACGTATATTCTCGACCCGAATAGTAGCCAAGGCACCTAATTTTGTCACAAAATACTGGGAAAACTTATTGACTCGTGTCTAAGCCTTGGGTGGAAAATGCAGCGGCTACTGGATAGATTTCAAAAATAAAATTACATAGGCAGTTTAATATCCCCCATAGGCAGGTATAGGCAGGATTTAAAAATAAATAAATAAATACAAGTACTCACTGATCCGAGGCGTTCAGTCTTCTTCCCGGCACAGGCGGCATGATGTCATTAGGCCGCGCAGGCAGCGTGATGACACGCACGCCGCCTGTGCTGGATACTCCGGAAGGCCATAACATACTGCTTTAGAAACTTTTTTCTCAATTTACAGAATATACATATTTCTGAGTTAATTTGGGCTCAGTTAAAAGTTGTCTAGTTTAGAAAACCTGATTTTAGGTAGGTAGTGAGTTATTACAGTGATGTCCTCATTCAGAGCCCTTAGCTATCAGCCGTGCAGAGAACAACTACAAGGAGCATCCCTTACTCTGAAAAACACAGCAGGTTTGTGTATTATTATACGGACAGTCCATTGATTTAGATGAGAACTGCGTAATGCTGAATTGTCTGGTGCTTTTGCTGAACCTTGCCAGATTTCCCCACATATTACAGCTGATACTGAGAGTCCCATCAGCAGGACACCAAGTGATCAGTTTATAGTTATAGGAACCCTTCTAAAGGTAATGAATTAATTGTTTAAAGTAAAGGGAAAAAAAAATGTATAAAGGTAGATTTTATTGGTGATTTACATGATGCTTGTCCATTAACTGTGAACAACTTGTCCGTGTCTAAGCAATGCTATAAATGCACTTGCAGATCTATTGTCTGCTTTAATTTATTGTCTATTTTATTTTTGTATTATTTACTGCTTTTATTGTCTATTGGTTGACCTGGTTACCCCTCTGTATAAGAGACAGTAAATTGCCAGATCGCACCTGAAGGCTTCCAAGTAGTGTTGCTGACTGTGATTTATGTTGAAGCATGTTCAGCAGAAGCTGTTTTATTGGCGGGCCCCTGCTGAATGCTCCAGACTGTGGGGTTCTTACCCAGATCTTTATTTCTTCTAGTAATTTCCCATTACATTATTGTATTCATAAAAACAATTTATAGACCAGGCTTTTAAACCTGGCTTTTAAAGTCACATATACTAATGTCCTGTTCTGTTACATTTGTTTGGCATGTTAGAGACCATGCATTTATCTATTTATTGTTTTAGAGCCTTAAGATATCTGTTTTTTTTTTTGTTTTACATTTATGTTGATGTCAAAGAGTTTCCAGCATTCTCTGTTGTTTGAACCAGCAACAGGAGCTGGATGGGATCTAGAATAGAATAGGCTCATTATTGCTAGAGGTTTTTTTTCCTGTGTTCCCTGCAATGATTCCAAATGCTCTTGCACACTTCATCAGTATTATTGTAATTCGTTGGCTGCAGGATATTTGGCAGCTGTTGCACCCCACTGGCAAATCCTATTCATACTTCTTTTCCATTCATGATTGCCATTGGAGAATTGATTTCTCTCTCTCTTACTCTAACCTTTCCTCATCCGTTTTGGATTGTTCAACTTGAAACATTTTAATTTCATATCATACATCTATTCAAGTCACAATCTTTTTTTCTTATTTCTTTTTAACTTATCTCAAGGGCAACAGCATAGTATGATTTTTCATGGCAATCAAAGTTTTTTTTCTTTTTTACCCTTCTCCCTCCTTTATGCTTATTATGGCAGTGTATTTTCATACTTTGTTTTAAGTATGGGTTCTATAACAGTTTGTAAAGCAGTAGCATTGATAAATGTCAGGGCAGATTGTTTTTTATATGCATCATTCAGCAGAAAAAAAAGAAGATGCCAAATTGTATTTGAGGCAATCAAAGGGATTCTGCTTGGATCTAACAAAACCATCAAACATAAATTAATGTTAGGGTGATCCTTTAATTTAGTCACCCTCTAAACTGTGATATTGAAAGTCACCACAATCCTCCTTTTCCTTAAAAATAGTGATCTGATTAAATTTGTTTAATTTACACTAAAACCAAATTAACAACCTTCTCTGTCAGTGTTGGACTGGGGCACCTAAAGCCCACGGGTACATTTAAGTCTAGGGGCCCACCAGGTGAGCGGTTTCTGGGCCCACCGCTGGAATTTATTTTAGGGGCCCACCCCACAGCTACTGTAAATGACTGTACATGCCTCTCATACTCTTCTTCTTGCTTTTTGCCTCGCTTTCTCTGATTTTCTGTCTATTTCAAGGATGTATATGCAGTTGAAAAACAACTCCAGGTCCACCATGCTCAGGGGCCCACCGGTGGTTTCCCCTATTCCCCTGTAGTCCAGTCCGAGCCTTTTCTTTGTCCAGTTACAAGAGCAGTGCTTTGAAATGTTTAAATCCTGATTTGCCCCCACATTCTATTATATTGCAATTCACTTCGTAAAATTCAAAATAGGTCAAAGAGTCAATGCTGAAGACTTTTGTTTCTTCACACTGGGCATGTGGGTGTATCTCTGAACACCGATGAATATAATTTCATGTATTAATTACTAATGCAAACCAACCAGATTTAATGCTTTAGTACTACAAAACTTCATATACACTAATCAACCATAGCATTAAAACCATCTGCCTAGTATTGTTTTTGTTCCTCTCATGTTGTAGCCAATACAGCTCTGGTCCAGCAAGGCATGGACTTCACAAGACCTCAGAAAGTGGCATGTAATATAAGGCAAATAGTCTCAAAAAAAAAAAAAATAAATAAAGGGGGAATCTAGCAAGAGAACAAAGAGTGACTTTTACATGACTATATGTACTATTTTGCCATAGGCAAACTTAAACTCTATCAGTTCTCAATCTATAAAACACTAAAATTTAACTTTTATTATGTATAACACTTAACCTCGATACACACTATTTAAAAACCTGATTTCTAACCTCTCAATTTGTCCCTTTCTAATTGTGAAGGAATAACTTATTTTCTATTATCAAGTCTGGTGGAACACCACCTATTATATCAGCATGGAAACCCTATATATACAGTGATTTGCTAACTCCAAAAAGGAATCCCAAACATCTTACTTGGGCAGTCATCCCTAATCTGATGGACATGAAACATATAAGGTTTCCTTGTGAGACCCTCTGCAGCGGGTAACACAGTACAAAGAGGTAGGAAATCACAAATTAAAATGTCATGCTTGACCTCCCCAACATGTTTCACCAGCTAACTGGCTTCATCAGGGGATAGAGGTCCGGTATCACAAGGAAACCTTATATGTTTTATGTCCTTGGGATTAGCGATGACTTCCCAAGTAGGATGTTTTGGATTTATTTTTGGAGTTAGTAAATCACTGTATATATAGGGCTTCCCTGCTAATATGTGGTGCTCCACCAGTCTTGATAATAGAAAAAGAGTTATTCCTTCACAATTAGAATGGGACAAATTGAGAGGTTAGAAATCAGGTTTTTAAATAGTGTGTATCGAGGTTAAGTGTTATACATAATAAAAGTTAAGTTTTAGTGTTTTATAGATTGAGAACTGATAGAGTTTAAGTTTGCCTATGGCAAAATAGTACATATAGTCATGTAATATAAGGCACCCAGATGTTAGCAGTGCATCCTTTGAGTCCGGTAAGATGCAGCCTTCATGTTTCAGGCTTGTTTTGCCAGCACATCCCTCGAGTTTTGGGGAATTTGTAAGCCAAGTAAACACCTTGAACCTTTTTGTCATGTTCTACAAACAACTGCTGAATAATTTGTGTAGTGTGGCAAGGCTCATTATGGCCACTGCCATTAGGGAGTACTGTTGCCAATAGAGGGTGTACTTATTCTGCAACCATACTTAAGTAATTCATGTCAGAGCCATGACTGCCAGTGTCCAAGGTTTATGTGCAGAACATTGCCCAATGCACCACACTGCCTCTGCCAGCTTGCCTTCTTCCATTATTACATCCTGGTGCCACCTCTTCCCTAGATGAGTAATGCACATGCACCAGGCTGTCCACATAATATAAATCAAAGCATGATTTTTCAGACCAGTGCACCTTCTTCCATTTGTTCAATTCTAATACTCACGTGCCCACTGTAGCTGCCTTTGTAGTGGACAAGGGTAAGCATGGGTGCGCTGAACGGTATGGCTCTATGCAGACCACACTGAGTAAGCTGAAATACACTGTATGTTCATACACTTTTCTTTCATAACCAGTATTAACTTTTTCAGGAAGTTATTCTACCACAGCTAATGTCAGATCAGAGCAGACGCTTTAAGCCTTCACTTAAACTGAACATTGATGGGCCTTGGCCACCCATAACATTGTTGACTAGTTGTCCTTCCTTGGACCACATTAGGTAGATAATAACTTTTGCATACGAAGAACACCCCACGAGACCTGATGTTTTGTAGATGCTCTGACTCCGTTGTCTAGCTGCCCGATTTGCTCTTTGTCAAAGTTGCTTTGATCCAATAAAACTGTTAAGTTAATACCTAAAATATCCTACCCCTTGACAGGTGCCATTGTTAGAAGATGATCAATGTGATTCACTTGACCTGCCAAAGGTTTTAATGTTGTAGCTAATCATTGTACATGATTAATTTCGTAAAACATGTCTTTATACAGTCTTTCTACTCTTGCCACACATTAGCATAGGCTAAAAACTGTGATATACTGTATTACGTAGCAAACATTTGATCTCTGTTCCTAACATGTATAGAAGTGAATTCAGGCAATGCATGCTTCCATAACATAATAATTTGATACATGAATGTGTGTCCCCTACGTTAATGTCATATGCTATGATGAGCACAACTCCACATAATACAGATATCCATGGCTTTATGCATATACACTGGTATTCTTCCAAAAGAAGCTCTATCCACTTTCAAGTAGATGCATACTGTAAATGCTCCAAAATAAAAATGCATTTTTTTAAGTCTGCGTTTACCCTAAACGTGTTTGCTCGTGTGAGGACATTATATTTTTTCTTTTTACTATGTACTGCTTCACAGCTTGTGAAGGTTTCTTCCCCTAAGGAAACAGAGAGTCCAAGAAATCAAACAGCTTCAGCATGAAAACATTGATGAGCATGAACCTGAAAAATTGTATAATAGATTATATCTAAAAGACAGATAGATGTTTTGTAGCATATTGAGTTGATGAAAGGTGTATGTGCTTGCTAAAACCTAAGTGGCACTTTATAAGATCTGTTTGGATTATGTTTGCATCATGAACCTCCTCAGGGGTTGCAGAAATCTTTTCAGTATTTTGACAGCAAGAATATCACAGTCTGCAGTGCTTTTCTTGCTGTCTACTGGAACGCCATCAGACCCTATGTCAGATGATGAATCCGTCACAGCAGCATGGTTTATGTTTTAAACGTGAACCAAGGTGCTGGTACAGACAGATCTTAACATAAATTTACATAGAATAGTGGCGCAGACTGCTGGAAGGAAAGCAAGTCATTACTACAGAGAATCCGTTCTGGTGCAGAACATTCTATAGGGGCATGCTTTCTAGTATATCAGTCAGTGTTGCTGATTTTAGACTTGCATGTAGGAACTTGGCAATTAATGGACAGGATTTCTTTTTTCAAGTTATCTAGTAACTATATTATGAATTGATTTTGTATATCCCAAAGTATTTTCATTTTGAAGATGTATCCAAACATGCATAGAAAACCCCTCTAAAGGGATACATTTTTTCTCCTTGAGGAGCGCACCAAAACCGTTTAGAGAGACTTATAAGCCATGCTGTGCTCTCTGTAAAAATAAAATATGGGAATGAGCTTTCCACCAATAGGAAGAATGCTGTGTAGCTAGTGACACCTAATGGAGGTAGCTTCCCTCTCCTGACAAAACCATTGTTTTAAAGTGTCTTGAAAGATGACTGGGGATTTAAACAAAGCCTAGGAATCCTTCATAAGGAAGAGTCGCAACGTCCTTCCTCATTTTTGTGTTATTTTTCTAGAAAGCATTACATGGGACATAAGTTTCCCTACACTTTT
The DNA here is from genome assembly GCA_025379985.1 of Phyllomedusa bahiana. Taxonomy (NCBI): domain Eukaryota; kingdom Metazoa; phylum Chordata; class Amphibia; order Anura; family Hylidae; genus Phyllomedusa; species Phyllomedusa bahiana. Next base: position 50,359 of record JAODAL010012600.1, read on the forward strand.
ATGGTGTACTACACAAACTTAACCCCCTTGAGCTATGTTGGAGGCTTCTCACCCAGCCAGAACCCTGCTTTATATGGATGAAGGGCAAACACCCATAAACAGTTGTTTACAGCTGGGTGACTCTTCCATATGGAGGCGTTTTTCTGATTTGCCATTCGATCTACCATAGGAGGATTTATTTCCATACATAGAAAGCATACTCTCCACATATACTCTAAGGCTATGTCTACACGGCTAATCCGACGGTATTTTAAAATCACTGTACCTTGGTTTTTGGAGTGGGTTTACGCAAATTTCGGATTTACTAGTACAGTGAAGTGTACTAGAATCCGAACTGAATCTGTCGGAAGCTACAACAGCTACCGGCGGAGGTCAGCGGTTTACAAATTCGACAATAAAAGAAAAAATGTGCTGTGTAGACTACAGCACAGATTTTCTATTGCGGTCTATGGGGCACTGGTTACAGTCTGATATTAAATACTGAATCCACCGATAATCCGACCAGAAACCAGTGCCGCGTAGACATGGCCTAAGACCACAATCCCTACTACACATGCCACGGTTGTTGGGTATATTTACAGATGAGTGATGTTACAAGTGAATAAAGTTCCATGGTTTGGGTTGTTTCTGCATTTTCCAGAAATCTTTACAGGCATGCTATGACTGACAGTGTCTCTGAAGGGTAGCATTGCAGGTGGCAGGTAGGAGGAAGTATAGGCAAAACTAGTCCACATGCCATGGGCCAAATTTATTTTGTGTTTTAGACACTTTGGGTGACATATCCGAAAATTGGTTTTGCTGTGGCAGTTTTTAGGCGCATTTAATCTGTAAAATGCACCTGAAAGACCGATCCTCTCAAAAATCTGGTGTCTGGTATATCTTGCATAGTAAACTTAATACTCCTAAAAGGCGCATTGTGCAATCGCGGCGCCTAGCATATCGTTGATATTATATGTAATGCGCCTATTGAGACACATTGCATAACGGAGGTGCATAACGTATCATTACTAATGTATGTAAGCCACCTCAATAGGTGCATTGCGTTATGGAGGCGCACAGCGTACCATTGTTACTATTTGTAATGTGCCTTTTTAGACGTTTTACAATGTGTTGTGCCTGGCGTATAATGCGCCTAGTTTTGGTATATTACAGTTTATTTACATCGAGAATATGGTGTTAAGAATATTATTGGTGCAAAAGAGACCAAAAAAATGGAGCTTGCGTTTTGGGACATGCCATCCTTTGTCCCAGTAGACCGTTTGGGGAAATGCCACTTTGCCAACTTTAAGATATGTCTTCTTCCCCCCATTTATGGCTATTGCTCTGTTCAAAAGCTTTGAACTTAACATCCTCTATGAGGCATGAAACGTATCGGAGCTTTCACTTTGGAACTGTGTGGGAAGTAGGGATACCACCAAACAAATGTATACAGAAAGATTTGGTACTCTTGAATGATCAGATCACCTACTAGTGAATGTTCTGTTATCTCATACTACTTCAGAAGAATCAGTGCTTCTAAAGTTAGTGAATATCATAGCAGGTCCTGCCTGCCCACTCTGTAGCTCAGCTAGGGAGATGATGAAAGCAGCCTACAGAGGTGTACACACCAAAACCACACTGTGTCGGCACAGCCTTTCTGTGACTTAAGATTTTTAACTTAATTGTACCAGATTTTTACATATAGAAAGTGACAAATTGTTGCCACCAAATTGTGTATGGTTCTTTTTCACACAACTTATTGCTACTGGAATGTTTTGCCGACACCTGCATGCTGCATAATATTGTTACATAGTTACATAATTTGTGAGGCCGAAAAAAAGACAGCCATCCATCCAGTTCAGCCTATTGTCCTATAATGTTGATTCAGAGGAAGGCAAAAAACCCCATGAGGTAGAAACCAATTGTCATCATTTTAGGGAAAAAATTCCTTCTTGACTCCAATCTGGCAATTGGAATAAATCCCTGGATCAACGACCCTACTCCAGAATTGTAATCGCTATGACTTGTTATATTATTCCGTTCCAGAAATGCATCCAGACCCTTTTTGAACTCTGTTAGTGAATTCACCATGTCAGGTTCCTCTGGCAGAGAGTTTCACAGTCTCACTGTTCTTACAGTAAAGATTCCCTTTCTATGTTTATGTAGAAACTTTCTGATCTATGGTCATAGAGGATGCCCCCTTGTTCAGGATATAGTCCTGGGTATAAACAGGTCTTGCAGGAGATCTCTATATTGACCTTTAAAGGGAACCTGTCACCTAGTCTATGCCCCCCTTGCTGAGAACAGCACAAGCTGGTAACAGACATGCTGTTTCCAGCGTTGTGTCCCTTATTCTGTAAGATGCAGCAGTTTCAGAGCATCTAATGCTTAAATCTGACAGTTTGCAGCCAGAAATGAGTCCAGCTTATGCATAAGCAGATGTTAGCCCACCCAAGGCTAGCCCTGCCCACCTGACAGTTATTCACATGTTTCTACCTATTCAAATTAATAGGTTAATCAGTTGAGGTGGGCGGGGCTAGCCTGAGGTGGGCGGGTCATGAACTAAACGGAGTCTTCAAAGTCATCTGCAAAGATTGATATTCTACTGTGAAATCCATGTGTAAGGTCATTAATGAAAATATTAAAGAGGATAGGGCCAATTACTGACCCCTGTGATACCCTACTAGTAACAGGGATCCAGTCTGAGTATGTACCATTAATCGCCACCCTTTGTTTTCTATCACTGAGCCAATTACCCACTTGCACACATTTTCCCCCAGTCCAAGCATTCTCATTTTACTTACCAACCTTTTATGTTTAGGAAGGGAAGATCTCTCCTTAAGGAGAGCACCGAACGAACGGCTTGTAGAGTTTTTTTTGCCTTTTTGCCCTCACTTAGCATCTGCAAAAATTTACAAGGCATTATGGGAAAGGGGCTGAGAAGCCCACAGCGCCCTCTGTTGGTTGTAACAAATCCTCAAATTGCTTTTGACCACCGAGTCTTGAGAAAAACAAAAAGGATTTTTTAGCCAAGCCAATATCTCTCATCTACAGACAAACGCTGTTTTCGGGATTTTTGTCCCTCTTCAGTGCAGAGTAAGAAAGATACGGCTGGCTGTGTGGGAGGCATCGGGTAGCTCAGGAAGGAGATCTCTCCTTATGATTTTTTAGCCAAGCCAGTATCTCTCATCTACAGACAACGGAGATACTACAGATGAGAGATACTGGCTTGGCTAAAAAATCCTTTTTGCTTTCTCAAGACTCGGTGGGTCAAAAGCAAATTGAGGATTTGTTACAACCAACAGAGGGCGCTGTGGGCTTCTCAGCCCCTTTCCCATAATGCCTTGTGATACAACCTTTTATGTGGCACAGTATCAAATGCTTTAGAAAAATCTAGAAATATGACATCCAATGCTTCTCCCCGATCCAGTCTAGAACTAACCCCCTCATAGAAACTGATGAGATTAGTTTGACAGGACCGATCCTTCATAAACTCATGCTGGAGCGGTTTTATACATTTATTTTCAGTGAGAGACTCTGGTACAGCATCTATTAGAAAACCTTCAAACATTTTACCCACAACAGAGGTTAAACTTGCTGGCCTATAGTTTCCAGTTGTCAATAAGGTTTTTCAGGCTTATCGGGTTATTGAAGCCCTGCTGTCCAAACATCCTTTCACAGGTATCCAGGAAGCCAGGGTGTGACCACGCCTTTATGTCTTGTCCTTTATCCTAAACCGTTGACTCCTGAATGAAAGAATTCAACAATTTGTGCTGCTTGTTGCAGAGTCTAAGCCTATAACGGATAACGGAGCATGTTATGTTGCTGAAAACACTAGGGAAATCATTGCCATAAAGGGGTGCGCTCGGTCTGCATTAATTTCTAGGTAGGTGTTACATGTCAAAGTAACATGAGCACTGGGCACAAGGTTTCCCAGCAGAATATTACACAGGGCATCACACTGCCTCCGCCCACTTGCCTTCTTGCCATAGTACATCTGGATAGTGTCTCTTCGTCAGGTAAGTGAAACAAACACACTTGGCCAGCCACATGACGTTAAAGAAAACAAGTAATTACTTCAGGCCTCTGTTTCTCATTGGTGCATGGTCCAGTTCTGATACTCTTGTGCTCATTATGGGTAGGATCTTTTGGTAGTGAACATGAGGTGGCATGTGTACCCTCACTGGTATCCAACTACATAGTCCCATACACAGGGTTCTGACACATTAGAAAGCCAGCTTTTTGGAAACTGGAGAAAATGTCTTTTAAACTCGCAACTCTTATCGCTTGCCATCTATTTCTATATTACATTTTGTTTTATATTTTACTCTACCCCTCTTGCTAGCAGAATAACTTCACAGGAGACAATAGTACTTTTGGAAAGAAGATTCTATCCTCTTTTAAATTGAAATATTCATAGGTGACTGTGTCATTGTCTTTAGATTAAGGACACACCGAACAGTATCCAGACATCAGTTTGGTTTTAGTTTCATGGATTGAGAAGAATAGTGCAAATACCACTCTTTCATCTTTATACAGTGTGATAATTTTTTATTTTTGAAATTTTTCCCCAATAGGAGCGATTTTGTGTTGTTTTTGGCTGGTTCGTTTTTATATAAAGAATTCCTTTAATCTAGCAAAACCATGTTTTGTATTCATGTAGCTAGTTGAAGGGTCTCTGAAATGTTCTCCATACATATGAATTTATTATCACCAGGGCACAAAAGTCATCTTTATTTTATATTGTATTTCAAAATCGATGGCATATTATTATGTCTGTTTGTATGTCTTTAACATTTAGGGTGGGGTAGAGAGGAAATAAAAAAAGGGTAGATCTAAAGTTTCATTAAAATTACTTATGCCCTGTCCCAGGCATTTTAAGTGGGCCATCTGTCTAAACATCTCACCCCCCCCCACACCCCCTGATCATTTCCTCGACTTCTTCATGAACCCTGGGAGGGCTGCTTTGTAGTCATAGTGTAGCTTGGTTCAGTCTACCCCCACTGAATACATCTATGCGCTTGCATAACATATATTTCACCGCGCCAGAATTTTTTAATTTGTTCAGATGAATGGCCCACATACTCCAGGTCCCCCCTCTTTTTATCCCTCTGTCTTTATTCCAACAGGGATTTCTATGTGAAACTGACCTTACTTGCCACAGAATCCAGCACATTATTCTTGATCATTTTACATGCCACCTGCTGCTAGTGCTGTGATGATGAATTTCTTAATGACTGGTTCACTCTTGCCTATTGTTTTAAGGCAATAGTTTGCTTTTATTACTGCATTCCTAATTGCACCACTTTTGTAGACTTCATAATTTGTCTTTGTGTTTTGATAATACATATGTAAATAAATTCCACAAAACTAATTCAGAAATTGTATGGAATGAAAACACTCCAATCATTTTCACCCTATGAGGTTTACATTTTTGAACACTGTATTACTGTTACGGGCTATTAAGTCTATTTTATTTGATCTTTGTGCTTAAAAGATTTGCATTTATTAGTCAAATACTGATACTGCCAATAAAATGCAGCTGCACCACATAGATATTTTGACAAATTAAGGAGATACAGATGTTTCATATTTTTATCTATATGTATGTCTATACTGAAAATATTTATGCTCTGGCCTGCATAAACAGTCATTCAGATTCTGTTTTTGGCCCTGTACATTGTATCCCCATGAAAAATGTATCCCGATGAATACTGCGGCGGGACCATGGCGCGGCCATAGAGATATTTAGAGCCAACATAGTTCAAATTGTGCTGTTTGCCTGATTTTCAGAACATGCATTGGAGAAAAAACATGATCTTAAACCCCTAGAGATCTGAAGAATGAAGGGGCACAGTGGCATGTCTGCCAGCTTGTAAGTGAGGACATACTATAGTTCTCTGGACAGCCAGGGGTTATGACTGGTGCTGTGCAGGGACAACTGACGTCAGTCTGCCAATCATAAAGTGTGGCTTTCTTTGCTACAGCTCATCCTTTTAAAAGATGGGAATGCCCGCACTTATTTTTGCTGTCATTTTGATAGCATTTGGTGATTTGTGTATTTTAGCAGTTCAGTTTTTCTATCTAAACATATCCTGCCTATAAGCAAGGGACAGACATAGAAATTTGAAATTATACGACGGATTACAATGAAATTTGTGTAGCGCTTACCCTACGACTGCACTAAAGGCACCAGAATACTTAGTGGAAAACATCTGTGATGTGGTGATAGACAGTGAAGTAATGGGCACAGATAAAGTAATTTGCTTAGTCTGTTCATACAGTACAGTGTAAAAAGTGATTTTATGGTTTACACCCATGAGCTCTAAAAATGTACAGTTACACTGTGGAGAAATGTATCTTTGTTTGCGCGTACTCGGTAAAGAGTCGACATCTCAAAAAAATTCCTGTTTTGGATATGTTGGCATGCACCCTCCTAAACACGGAGCTATGTGTTCAAGCATGCTTGGTTGCAAACCGCTGCCATTTCCAACATTATGTTGTGACATCATTTTGATTGCCCTAGTGTAAGGTATATGCAGTTAAAATCTAATTGTAATGCATTGAATATTTCAAAAGATATTAGCACTTTTTTGGGTACCAAAGCAAGTGAGAGACGCCCGGTATTTCCAGTAAGTTGACACAGAAATGGAAGCTTCATTCTGTGACTACTGGTTTAATATAAAATTGTCATTCAGTAGTAAAACCGGAGTAGATCTTCAGCTTAGGATTTATGAAGTTAAGTTTTACCTGCTTTTCGGAACAGAAAATACCAAGAATCTGCCCTTTTTAAATCCCCAAAAAGGGTGTTAAGAGGGTCATAATTTGGCCATTCTGACATTAGGAACACTGATGACAGATGATTGACATTATTCCGTCCAAATACATTAGACACCTTAACACAAGCCCCAGCAGGGGTTTTCGTGAAAAGTATAACCATGTTTTAAAAGGTTTCATGGATACATGAACTTTCCATATTTTTCCCTTCAAAACGTGTTTAAAAAAATGTTCTTTGCCATTTATCTGCAGTTCAGCTGGTAATTTAATGTTCATTTACTTCTAAATACTGACTTTACAAATTTACTGCTCACTGGTTGCAGAGGATGCTTTTTCCTTATTACCTGACATACATCGGGCCAGAATATGCTGTCTCCTTATTGACTGATTTGTAGAATCCTTTCAACAGGTCTGTAAGAAAGTTAAAAAAAAAGGGTGGATATACAGTGATGCTACCTGTGAGTTTTATATACATGTAATGCTACAGTTTGTATTGGATTTCTGCGGGGTTTTAAAAATTGTGTAATTTGTTGAGTTTTTTTGCTTTATTCTTGCTTAGTGGTTGATATAGCTTGATTAAAGTGCCTCGTGCAAAAAAGAAAAATTGAGTATGTTAGTAATGGACACTCCTCTCTTGCCATTTCAGAGTTCCAATTTGAAAAAGTGTTAAAAAGGTGGGACCTCCCCCCCTTTTTTCCCCCCCCCCCCCCCACTTGTTTTGGAAAAAAAATTTTAAAGGATAATTTTTCTGTAAGTATTTTGGAACATATGGAATATATTTGTAATGTAATAGATAAAATGATAAAACAATGCTAAATTACTTTCATATTAAAGAGGGGGTGTTTTACCCGGAGCTGTCTTAACAACATTATGGGCCCCTGGGCAGAGCACTGCAGTGGGCCTTGCCCAAATACATCACACTAGGTCATGCCTGTAGCCACCCCCAAGCACAACAATGATCACCATTTAAAAATGTCCGGCAGACTGTTGGAAAGGGGCCTTTGGCTCCCTTCCCCACCAGGTTTTTAAAATTTTTGGCCCAAAAAACACAAAAAAAGTTAAATAATAAACCCAAACCGAGAGATCCACAGTATGTTTCTTGTATTCCTGGGACAAACACACACCACCAGGGGCCCCTATGTTTTTGTGCCCAATGTAAAAGATGGCCCTGGTTTTATCTGTGTGTGTATGTATATAAGGTGAGCAACACTGATAACCAAATAGATGTTTCTGATGGCCAGAAAGGAGCGACTGACCATCTGTACCTTTTCATTACACAAATGAGTGTGACAGATGTCAAATAGTTGATCTGCGTTGATTCCCCCCCCCCCCCCCCCCCCCCCCCCTTTTGTCGGGTTTCTGTGTTTTTTTTCCCCTGAAGATCGCACCCGAAAAAGGAAACCCCCGAAAAGCCCCAAAATCCAACAGACATCAATTGGTAAGGCTTTTAACCAATGGGCTTGCCAAAATGACTTTTTATGATGAAATTAAAAAGGCATACCATCAAAAAACATTTTTCGCATATTGGCCAGCAATATGTGATTTATTATATGTTGTGGTTTTTTTCCTATAATTTTGATGGTTCTCTTCCAGGCCCACTGGGGGCCTGAGAGAGGTAAGTAACAAGGACCTGGCAAGTGTTAAGAAAGCTCAAAACCATGCAAAAATTAATTAATCCATTATTTTTTTTTTTTATTTCTCTAGTCACCCGCCCAACATTCTCATGTCATTTTTATCTAAGCCTGCCCAGAGAACAATAGAGCAATCATATTGCAGGTATGCAATAGCTACTCTTTTAAGGATACTGCAGTCAGCTTTCATGGATCAGTCATCCCCTTTGGCATTTTTCTTTATTATCAAACTAAGAAAGCAAGAATTTTTTAATTTTTTTGTAAAAATTTTTATTTGGGAACATTTTTGTAAAGAAAATGAAAAAAAATAATAATTCCAGGAGTATTATTTTTTAACAAAAATACCCCTTTCATACAGAAGTGTTTCTTTAAAAAGAAAATGATTTTAGAGAACAGTGACCAAGAAAAAATTTTATGCCGGTTTGTCCTGCTTCCCTTTTAGGGTGTTCAAAACGGGCATGTATATTTGTTTTTAACTGTTATCGTGTGACCACGGGTTAAATACCCCCATCTTTTCCGCAGTGACTCCTCTAGTCAAACAAAGGTCTGTTTATGAAAAGAGGGGTGAGTAGCTACAATTCGTGGGGTGGTTAGACTTCTGCCTTTTCATAGGGGCCCTTCTTCAAATCCCCGCGGGAAACCACACTTAAATTTTTTTTTCTTTTCCAAAATGCCATACCATTTAAAAGTTTCTTTTTTTTTATTTGCACTGTTTGACTAATTACTAAATAGTACAGGGGACAGGAGTAGAATGACAGCAGCTGGGGTTGAACACTTGCTCACTAGTGAGTATGTAAGAGGCTGACAGTAGCATTCTGAAAGGAGAGATGATGTCTGAGCATGTGCAGCCAGGATTGAGAAGCTCTCCTCACTGGTTGTATCCCCTAGAGACAAGCTGTACACTATTGATCAGTAAGGGGCACTAAAATAGAAATGGTCCAAATTTTTTTAAAAGTGATGAATGTGAAAAAAGTTTTTTCTATTTTTAAATTTTTAACCTTCCCACATAATTTTATTTGGTAAATAGGCTTACTTAATAGTGTGGGGATGGCTTGAACATACAGCTGCAATGTCCTGAAATGGAGTTAAAGTTATGGTCCCATTTTATAAAATGTGCATTAAGGCCAGCTTGTAGCTTGCTAAAACAATTGACCTCTGGGGGAAAGAGGGGATGGGGAGCAACTAGATCAACCGAATCTGGGGAGCGAGTTCTAGTATCTGTGGAACCATTTGGTATAGCAGCATCTTTGGTTTATCATTAGAAAATATCCCCTGATGAACCCTCTTTTGTATGGTGAGGGAGAAACTGATCAGGATTTGGACCAAAATTGGTGAACAGGTTGTATCATGTTTTTCTTTATTGAAATCTGCATTAAAAGGTGAAAAGGGTTTGGTTTACTTGACGTTATGTGTGGTTTGCCATTTTTTTTTTAAAAACTAATATTTATGGGACTAACTGTTGGGGCCGCCCTTTTCCAGGGCGATCGCTCTGCCTCCTTGAGAGATACTTAGGGGTGGAACATAGGGGTTGCTCCGTTGGATTTGATGTGATATTTGCTATCTTTGGTAATAGTATCCTTAGATTGTGTATTGGGATACCAACGATGGTACACCTTTATCTTCCTTTAGGATTTTTTTATGGTTTCCCCTCATCCAAAGATTGTGTCTTGGTTAAGAACTTCTTTTATAAATAATTAATTAAAAGTTGTTTTTTAGGTAGGGTTTTTGTAAGTTCTTTAAGCAGTGATATGTTTATATTGGAACACACATTTGAGATTTGTTTTTTTTTTTATACTCAATGATCACACTTGCACAACTCTTCCACCATTTATTTCTATGGGCGTTTCAAATATACCTTAATATATTTGGAACTTCCATAGAGGTGGCGGAGGGCAAAAAAGGGCGAAACCACTCCCTTCACTAAGGGGTCTATAGCAAACCATGAGCTGGCCTCTGAGTGCACATTACAAGATGGGAATATCCCTCTGGCTTCAATCCTAGGTGTTTATTATGCATCAAACAATTAATACTTAAAAAATTATTGCAGACAAAGATGATCTTGGCTAAAAGTAGCTTCCCTATTTTCTGTAGAATAGTATGTATATAAGTGTTTTACCAAAGTATCATGATTGAATATTTGTAGGAAAGTGCTTATGTCCGTTATGAAGATATAAACATATGTTTTATGGTTGTAAAGGTTTTGGGGTTTGGCTGTTGGTTATCCCTGTTGATAGGAAACTTTGTTACTTGTATATGAGGGTGCATAAATTTAGTTGATACAATGTATGTTGTCACTCATTGAAAATACTCCAAAACAGTAGATTATTATTTTATTTTGACTTTGCAAACTACTTTATCATCTGTGACTAAATGTTTTGCTACAGCCTGCACAAAAGAGAAAAACTAGCTTCTTTTTCTAAGGGTTTGAAGGTTTCAGACCAGCCTTCACAGATTTAATTAGTCTTTCACAGGGACTAGAGGTCCAATTCTCAATGCTGAATTCTCATTTAACCCACCAATAGCGAAAAACACCTCTCTTCAAACGGGTCCCTTCAAAGAAAAGGGGCGTTTAGGATTGCTTGTCTTGTAGCTTCTTGATGTTGGCTTCTTTTTGTTTGTACAACTGTTATTATTGAGAAACCATGGCTTTGTTCATAGATCATTTATACCCCGCCCAGTTGACAATTAGAGATTATTTTCAGAGTTTTGAGTTTTTTAAAGATGTTTTGTTAGAATATTAATATAACCATCTGATGCATAATGCATTGCATGGCATTGCGTTTTGATTCATTTTACAAACAGATACGGTTTCTTCTTGACTGGCTTTTTTCAAACTTCGTTCCCTTTTTTTTTACGTCCTTAGATTTGCATAAATTTGAATATGCTTTTTAAGGGTTAAACCCCTATTTAAAAAGGCCCCTTCAAGTGCTGGGCATAGGTTCTTGTGTGAGGCCTCTTTGAGAAAAAGTTTGCCTACACACAATATATATTTTTGCTTTTCGAGCAGACAAGAAATAGAATAAGGAATGAGTTCTTTAATCTTATTTTGGTGGTTGCTTTATTTAAAAAAATTGAAAATATCATGACTTGGACATTCTAGCCACTTAATTATAAAACTTTTTTTCATGATGGGATTTTGATTGCCCCCTGTGGTAAGTCTTTAGGCACTATAAATAAGAAAGCAATATAATTCAAAAAAGGGTTTTTTGATTCCTCTAAATATATTTTGTCAAGTATGTTTTTTCATGTGGAAAGTAAACTATAGTTATTTAATTAATTGGTGGTCAACCTTTTAATTTGTGGCCTATGGTGCAGCCCTGGACTTAACCCCAAAACACCATTACAAAACATTATCACTCCCCACATAGTTCATGCACTGTCACTCTACATTAACATAAATAGGTGACATGAAAATGACGAAATGCAAGCCTGCCGCAGGCTGGAGCCCACCTTTATGACCAGATCTTTGGAGGTGCAGCTTTCCTGGACTGCGGTCCAGCCTTGGATAGGTTGGATTATGGTCTCACTGAATAAAATGATTCCCACAGTGTCTTTCTCCAATCATCATGGAATTACCCTTCTCAAGGCCCTTAAACATTTCCCCTTTTAAAGCTGTATAAGTTTAGACAGGTCCATTTATACCACCAGAAGAATTAAAAAAAACTTGTTGTAATTTTTGGTATCCAATATAATAGCCATTTTATTTAAAATGCTTTTGAAAGGGGAAGTTTTGGACTCCATGGGGTTTTTCCCGACCGTCCTAGTAAATATTAGTCATTCTAATGAAATAACAATTCTGAAGCATCTTTTCTCAAATATCTGTTGTGTGGTTTTGTTATTCCTCCTAGAAATGTATTACCAATGTGTTAAATGGGTGTTGCCATTTGAAGGGTGTGCCTGCACACACTCAATTGTCCTATTAGTGTGGATATAGTGAAAACTGGTATATGAACAACCATCCGGCAGATTTGGCAGTCATTGTCTAGAAGGAATAACAGAAGAACAGCACAAAACAGAGTTATAAGAGAAGATACTCTGGAATTATTTCATGGAGAACACAAGCTTTTACTTAAAGTCAAGAGATGTCACGGATCCCCCATTAAGCTGGCCATTCTTGTGTTCCATTATATATAAAACATGCAGATGTTCTTGTGTACTTTAGAATCCAGCCTGTCCCGCCTCAATGAAAAGTCACCTGCAATGTAGTTGCGCCCGTATATATATATATATATATATTATATATATATACAAAAAATTTTTCATAAAAAAAGGCTTTTATAGATTGACCATTAGATTGCTACACAAAAAAGGCAGCATGCCAACATATCGGTTTGAGGGCAGCCATTTAATATCTGAAGAATGTGCACGTGCACTCCAAATAGTAGATGATTACTGACATGTTGCTTACTTACCTGGGCCAGCACTGTCAGTGGTACAAGCATTGTGGCCTTGAACCCAGCAAACAAAACATAATATTTAACCTTATGAAGTCATATGTGGCATTTTAATACAGACAAATAATTGTTTTATTTGTTATCTACTATTGCGCACAATTACTAGGCAAGGGAGTATTTTGACCATGTCCTTATTTGTATGCATATTTTCTAAATCCAAGCTGTAAAAACTTGAATGATTATTAAATCGAAGCTGGTCAGGTGATGTCTAATGAGGGGGGGTGTGTTGATCAATGCCCTATATCAAGGTGTGCATAATTATTAGGCACCTTGTTTTCCTCAGGCAAAATGGGCCAAAAAAGGGATTTCACTGACTCGGAAAAGTAAAAATGTAAGTCTTTTACAGGGATACTGCACTCTTGAAATTGCTAAGGTATTGGAATTTGATCACAGAACCATTAAATGTTTTGTTGTAAATAGTCAACAGGGTCACAAGAGACATGTTGAGAAAAAAAACTGCCAGGGATTTGAAACAAATTGAACATAAAGCGATCAGAAACCCATTATCTTCCAGTGCTGTCATATTCCAGACCTGCAACCTCCCTAGAAGTACGGAATTTGCTGAAAGATATGGTCAAGATAAAAAAGGCAGAAACCCGACCACCACTGAACAAGACACATAAGTCGAAATGTCAAGACTGGGCCAAGAAATATTTAAAGTGATATTTTTCAAAAGTTTTCTGGACTGATTAGATGAAAGTAGCTCCTGGCAAATCACGTTTTTGGGCCCTTAACCGTTTCAGTAAGGAGTAGAGACTAGGGATGAGCGATGATATCGTAAAAAGTTAAATCAGCAAGATTATTACATTTATCGGGTTTCCGCGATGATAATTTTTCTGAAAATCTTAACGATAATCGTTAAAACACCATATTTAAGCCATATAACATATCAAATAGTTCTATTGCTCTCTGTGTTTTCTCATTTTTTGCGCAAATAGCGCACTTGTCTGATCATTTGGTGACAATTATTTTATTTTCACCGTTGCTTGTTCTCAGTGGTGGCATATATTTAAAGGGGTTTTGCCACGAAGTAAAATTGTTGTGGGAAGTTTGCAAATGAAATAAACATTTTTTACCATTCATCATCATTATTATTAAAAATTCTGCACCGTTTTTTTTTAGCTGCTCCTTTAGTGATTTCCCTTGTTTACAGCTCGTCTCCAGGGGATACGACCAGGGCTGAGAGCTTCTCATTCCTGGTCAGACATGCTCAGACATCACCTCTCCTCTTGGGTAGCTACTGAGTGTTCAAACCCTGGGTGCTATCTTTCTACTCCTGTCCTCTGTACTCCTTAGTAAACAGTGTAAATAAATAAAAAAAGAAACCTCAATGAAGTATGTACATTGATAAAGATAAAATAAAATCCACAGGTTTGGTTCCTGGAGGTATTTGAACCTAGGACCCTTGTGCTGTGAAGCAAAAACATTACCTCTCAGCTACTCACAATGCTTCACATAAACAGATCTTTCTTTGACTACAGAGAGGAAAGGCCTGGTGATGTCATCCTGCTGTGTCACATGATATGCAATTCAAACAAATCACACACCCCCCCTTTGAGCACACAGAGCTGAAGAGTGGATACAGGAGTATGAAATGAGATGTGGCAAAAACCCCTTTAAGCCTAAAACCCTAGCAAATAGTTCAAAGCTTCCTTTTGTCTCATTTGGCGCAAATAGCCACTTGTCCTAATTTGGAAAAAAATATCAATTGCAGTCCCTTTGGGCGTTGTAAATCTTTTGCGGTTAGGAGACTGTAAAGACCCCAATTGTACACTTTTTCATAAAAAAAAAAGTATTCCATTTTACTATTTCTTCTGAAAATTTTAAGCGCTGTCAAGGTTTTGGGGGTCTGGTGCTGTGAAAACAGTTAAAACCCAGGTCCTTTGTACAAAAATGGGGTTTTTAAGTGGCATTTTTCCTCAAAATTTTTAAACATGGCCCGAGAGGAAAATTTTTTAAAATTTTTGGGCTCTGGTAGTGCCAAAAACCCAGCTATACTACAGGCCCAATTGTAAAAAATGTGGTTTGAAAACACTTTGTAAGTTTGAATTTAGTACTTTCTTCGGATTTAATTGAGGGTCCAAAGGGCTCTTTGTGGTTTGGGGTCATGCTTTTTAAAAAAGGAAGGGATAGTCAATGCCAGTTCACTAAAATAGGGTTTAAATACACTTTCTTCCAGAATTTTTTTTCCCGGGGGTCCTGGGGCTCTTTTTTGGTTTTTTTGGGGGGTCATGCACTGTTTAAAAAAAACAATGGTAAAAGGGCTTTTTGAAAAAGCTTTTTTTCCGACGCTTCAAGCCCATCAAAATGAACAGCTGTTAAATGGGGCCCCCTCCCGATCCTTCCAAATCAAAAGTGGCAGTTTCTTCACCCCACATATTTACATAGAATGCAGGAATTTTAGAGGGGTTCGTTACCAAAATGAAGAATCTGTTGGTCCTTTTTACCCTTCTAATGTCAAGGTGGAAAAAACTTCAGCAATGTCAAGTCCGTAGCGCAAACCCGATTTGGAAAAAAATTCTTTAAAATAATCAAATTTTTTTATGGCGAATTTTTTTTGAGGGGCCAGAAGGGCATTTTTTGATGGTTTTGGGTCACATTTAAATGGAGCCCCGGGGGGGGCAATAGGGGGAGCGGTCCCGTGATCGGCGCGCTAGCGCCCATTCCCGCTATTCAATCTCCAAGATTTATCCATCCGGGTCCCACTGCAAAAATTTGGCCCCTTTTTTACCAAGGTCTTATACTCCATCCCTCCCTATTCTCAGACATTGCTCTTACATGGTGACCCGGCTGAGAAGGCTGTGTAACGGCCGAAACGTTCCTATATGGTCCCCAAGTTCCTTCGGGCCATATGTCAAATATATGATTAATAATTATGTATGGAAATAAGGCCTCTGTAACTATATTTTGTAAAGTGTTATATTTTCACCTATAAAGAATTTTCAGAATTAATGAGCATAAATCCAAACGAGTGCTGTGGAATCTTTATCCTTTGGGGTGGCAATAGGGCAGTATTCCTGTCAGGGTCCGGAATCAAAAAGGTGTCCGGTGCTATGTTAAAAATAGGAAGTAGTAATGGGTGGGCATCCCATTTGATTTAGCTGAATGTGGGCATGAAGCGGTTAACAGATGACTGACGGCAGCTCTGGCTCTCACCGCACCCACTGTAACTAGGGCCCTGCCAGCTGAACCTCCGCGTTCCCCGTTGGGACGTTCTTGCTGCCACCACATATATGACAAGTTGTTGGTCCCTGGTGCAAAAGTGATAGGGGTCTCCTGCCAGTTCCCATGTGCCATTTCCAATACCGGTGTCTTATTTTGTGTCAAAGAGGCCCCCCATAGCAGATGCTACTGCGGTACCTGCTGTGGCTACGCTGTCCTCATGTTTTCAGTCAGCCATTGAAAGGAATTATTTTAGCCTGTGAATTTTTTTCCTGTTACTCTTGTAGCCTAATTGTCTTGCCTAAGACGTAGCACGTATCCAGTTTACTGTTGTGGATGTTAATTCCAGCTTTACCTCACCTCTTTGGGTGTAAAAATGAAGCTGGTGTTCCTCTCCCATAGACTTTAATCGTTATCAGCGATTATTGTAATCAGGTATCGGCACGAAGATTACAACAATCTGTTATCGACCCGATGACGATTATTGCCGTCATCGCTCATCACTAGTAGAGACCTCTACTACATATCAGATGCCAGCAAGGTAAAGGAGTTAGTTGGACCCTTTCTGGTTAAAGATAGACTCAGACTCCTAATCAACTCCCAAACCAGCTGCCAGTTTTTAGAAGACGCTTTCTTCAAACAGTGGTAGGGATAAAGTCTGCATCTTTCAAGAAAACCATTATTTTTATGCAGGACAATATTCAATCACATGCATTGAAGTACTCCACTGCATGACTAGCCAGTAAAAGCCTTAATGATGAAAGAATTACATGGTCCCCTTCCTTACCTCACCTAAACCCTTTTGAGAACTTGTGGACCATCTTAAATAAGACTTTTGCGGTGAAGGAAGACTCTACACCAGGGTTGGGAAGGAGAAGGTAGGCGACCGCCTAGGGCTCCACTTCATCCCAGGCAGAAATGAGGATGCAAGGCGATATAGAGAGGGTTGAATTTTCCACTAGGCGGGTGCTATATGCCTTATTTGGCTAGTACACCAGAATACTTTGTCCCAGTCCTTCCATACACCTCTCTGAACAGTTGTCTGGGAGACTGTGGTTACTGCTGCACAAAA
Source organism: Phyllomedusa bahiana (assembly GCA_025379985.1). Classification (NCBI taxonomy): domain Eukaryota; kingdom Metazoa; phylum Chordata; class Amphibia; order Anura; family Hylidae; genus Phyllomedusa; species Phyllomedusa bahiana. The sequence goes on from JAODAL010012600.1 coordinate 67,434, forward strand.
AAAGTTGAAAAAAGGTGGCTATGTTGATCAGTGATTTTTTTTTATTATTTTTTGTTGGATATGTCAGAAATGTTGGTAAATTTCGAGCAGTTTACTATTCTCACTTTAACAATTAAACAAGTGCGATGGGAAAATAATTGTTTTTCATTTAGTTGCATAATAATTCTTCATACTAATAGTTGCCCAATAACTATATCCACATAGATTTTCTCCCAAGAAAGCCAAAACCTCACTTACTTAAATATTCAGGTTTGAGGTTTATTAACATTTTGGATTGACCTGCAGCACTGTAGTTTTTCAATAATTAATCCTCAAAAATATAAATTTGCCTCGTTATTGTGCACACAGTATACTAACGGAAGAGAAGGCTTAGGGCCAGTAGCTTTATTAGGTTAATTCATTCAGCTAGCAATTCTGCCCTTAAAATTGTATCACATTGCATGGTCTTGCATATAACAAAGTATTATGTCTGGTAGTGCTAAGCCAAAATCAAAGCCAGGACATCATGTGGAAAAGAGAAGAGCTGTTGCGCCTGGTAGTTGATAGCAGAATTGAAAATAAGTTGATGCAGGCAAAGGCAAAAAAGCAGCATAATTCTGTACAACCATGTTATCATGTAAGAGACATGGGGCTAAGGCTTCTTTTACATGACATTTTTGGCGTCCTTCAGTGGTATCCATTGCCATATCATGAAAATGTTCTTTTAAGTAGTAAAAGGCCTTTTAAAAATCTGTAGGACGAGCAGTCTTCTTAGTATGGTTTGCTTTATTTCCCTGCTGCGATATTTGTTGAGATATAAGGTATCATGACATATATCATCGACAGAGGCACCAAACATTAAGTGAATGGGGGCCCAAAACCCCTCCAAAATGTTTGGAAGATGTTTTTCTTAGTGTTAAGAACATCCTTTATGTATCAATGTATGTTGCTTTTTAATGGTGAATTTTTATCTAGAGGCTTTACTAACTTGGTGGACTTGACTCTCTGTGGATTTCTTTGTGGCTTTCCTTTTTTCTGACGTTGAATATTTATATTTTTTCAGCTTTCTAAAAATGTTTTACAGTGAAATTTTAAAAAAAAAAATGTGTAATTATTGTACAGTTTAGCCCCAACATCCAATCGTGACTTGCGTTGGAATTATTTCTGGGACATCTGAAAGAATTGTCACATTGTTGCCTGAGGAGCTTCTTCATATGTCAAATTCTTTGTGTAAAGAATCATCAAAAACACAAAGGCAGCATGCATCTCTCTTCATATTGACCTTATCGTCTTCAGATGCCAGCAGCTTAAAGAAAACCTAAAATCGTGGACACTCTGCTCCCCCTTGAAAAAAAAATAAAAAATAAAATAAAAAATCACAAAATGGCCCTTAGTTCTCCAGTCTGTTAGTGGAACTAATGCTTCTAACTTGTAACAAGCAACACTTCTTTAAAACAATGAGAATAACACAAATGCTTAAGCTTTATTGATCCTTGTAAAATATTTAATAAAATTCTAAATACATTTTAAATTTTAATTGGATAGAGAAAAATAGCTATAAACTACCTGGTGCTCAGAGCCTAGAGGGCTGCGTTGGAGAATTAGGAGGAGCAATGGCAGTGCCTGGCAGTCAGGTTTGCAGAGATCTGGTGACAGACAACGCTGTCTTCTTTATAGCCCCTTTCAACTGGATGCCAAGCACATTATACAAAACCTCATGCAGTGATCAATCTGTTTATCAACCTAACCTTACATGTGAAAGACCTAGACTGAATTCTTGGGAAAGGAAGGAATAAAAAATGCCCTGTCCTTTAACTCTTTTTTTGAACAAAAGATTAGGATGTTGAATCCCCCAAATTGAGCCTTTTTTTTTTTTGCACTTGTTTCGACAGTTGGAGGCCCCCATCATTTTTAGGCATGTCTACCTGCACAAAAAAACGTTAGTTTTTCGCGTTTTTCGTTTTCTAAAAAAAAAAGGAAAAACGACTGTAATCATTCCCCCTAGACTTCAATGTAAAACCTCCTCCTGTTCAAAGCTTCTTTTTTCTGCTCGTTTTTTTTATGGGGATTATGCAAATGCTTAAAAAATGCCAGAGCAGGGCAGAAAATGTACTACAGGAGTCTATAACGCTGGACGTTTTTTGGCGCGACTTTTTAATGAAAACCCTTCCAGGAGACCCAAGTCCCACCTATAGTGGGTGTTAATAAAGGTTATATCTTATCAAATTTTGCATACAAGTGTTGATGTTTCCTTTTTTGTACCTTTTTGTAATAAAAAAATATGCTTTGGCTGTAACGATTTTTTTCGCAATTTATATATTTTCGCAAAAATCCATTTTTTTTTTGGATTTTGGGGTCAGAAACCATTTTTTTTTTTGGCGGGGTTTTTGGGGCTTTAATTTTTTTTCTTTAAATTTTTTTAGCGCTAAATAAAGGTTTTCTAGCTTCTGGGCGCCCAAAAATTTCGTTTTTTTTTTTTTGGGTTTTTGGGGCAGAATCCGGTTTTTTTTTCGGTTTTTGGCGCTAAGATCAAAATCTTTAAAAAAATTTTTTCGCTAATAAAGGTTTTCGCTTCTGACACTTAAAAAAAGTTTTTTGTCGGAATTTTTGGGGCAATAATTTCTTTTTTTTTTGGGGTTTTGCCCCCCTTTAAAAACCTTTTCTTTACAGATTTTGCGTAATACGTTATCTTTCTGTATGGGAAGATTTAAAGGGGTTTTTGTGGATTTTGGTTGGGAAGGGTTTGGTGAAAATTTTTTTTTAAAAGGTTTGTACCCCGCGAGCAGCCGCCCCAAGGGGCAATGTGCTCAAAAGGGTATGAGATCTAAAAGGGGTGAATATTTAACATGTTAAAACCCCCTGTAGGGGTTTTAGTTTAATCCAATGGCTTTTTTTTTTTGGGATAATTAAAAAAGCAGGCCCAAAAACGGGTCCCAAAAACGGGAAAAAGCACCCCAAAAAAATTTACCTTTTTTTTTAGTTGCTTTTGACAGGCAGTGGACGGGAAAAATCAATTTGGGAAAAGGGGGGTTTAGGGTTTTTTTGTTAAATTGTTTTTTTGGTTAAATTTTTTTTCCACTGCAAAATGTAGGCATAGCCTTAGAAAAAACCAGGTTCTGATAAAATTTTTATCGCTGGATTTACAAAGTTTATCATGAAGTATAAAAAACCTAATCTACTGTGTAATTTCTGTTGACTATTTGAAATATGGTACCTGACTATATAGGTTTTAAAAGTGTAGTTACATAGTACGGTTGAAAAAAAGACATATGTTCAACCAAAGGCGGGGAAAGATCTGGATTGATGGAGGGTGATAGGAATTTTTTTAAACGTTGTTTCTTCTACTGGGGACTTGGATCCCAAAAAGGCAGGAAACCGTCTGAAACCCAAATAAAATGGATTTGAGCAAAATGTAGCATTGTTTTCCCAACCCCTACCCCGTTTTCCCGAAAAAAAAGGGCACATCTTATAAATTTAATTTTTTCTCCCAAAGATGCACTATTCATTTTTTTGGGGGTGTTTATTTTTCCTTTAATAAAATTTGTGCATTCTATACTTGTGGTTTATGTATGTATATTTTGTGTGTGTGGGGGTTTTATTTATTTTTTTATATATATATATATATATTTTATATTTTATATATATTACATTAATATATTTAAAGTTTAGAGCACAAACCTAGGATATTGTTGTAAAGGAATTTTTTATGGCAGCTCGTGACTTATCTAAAAAGATTGGCAAATATGACATGCGGGGACCTGTGGAACTAGAAGTCCCAGCAGCCCCTCACCCATCCTGTAGATGTGTGTGTGTATTTCATTGCTTGTTTCCCCCCTTTTCCCTCTTTTATTTTACTTTACTTTCGGTCTACCCCCCTTTGGATGTTTGGGACTTGTGGGACCCAATCACATGACCTCTTTTCACGGGTCCTTCAACCTCTGATTTCCCTATGTCTTATTTTGGTGGTGCCTTAATTGGGGAAATTTTTACAAATTTTGCTATGTCTTTCGGGGGTGTCTTATTTTCAGGGAAACACGGTAGATGGCATTCAGCTAGCATTACAATGAAAAAGTAAATATAGCATATCGCAAATACCTTGCTTTAACTTTTTTTTCTTTTCAAATTGTGTTTTCTCTTTTAATGGATCACACTTCATTAATTATATATGCTTCATTCTTCTTGATCACCAAAATACTGTACAAAAATATTTTCAGTAGAGAACAGTAATAGCATTTTGCACAGATGGTTTCATTTTTTGCTACTTTCTTTAAGAAGCACAAGACCATCAAGACTTTTTCATTTTTTGTAATTTACCAGTTTTTGTTCTATTTTTAACTAGTACTTGTGTTTTTCCTTGAGGAAATCCAATTTCAAAGAGCTTTATCTAAGTCCCCTTACAATCAAAAGAATGAGTAAAGCCTTTCCATGTCTGAAGGGAGTATGAGAGTTAGCCATCGGAATAAAGAAGAAAAGACTTGTCAAAAAGTAATGACTGCAGAATAGTTAGAAAGAGATGATGCCTTCATTTTCTTACTGATGTGTACAAATGAGTGCTTGAGAGACCTTTTTCATGATTAATGTACGTTCAACAGTATTTTAAAATTTTACACAATGCAGTAATGGTGTGGAATTCTGCCTCAGGGGTAAATTTCTTCCATCGGTCTACAATTTTAAAGAATGTTTAAACCAAGACATTTGTAGTCATTACATTTTGTTTTGATGAAGATGAAAAAAGGTTCCCTTTTTTTTTTCTTGTGAATTGTTTCCTATTGATGTTTTAAGCCTGTTTTGATCTGCTTGCAGCTGATTATTTCTATATTATCCCCTAGACTACATGATTTCCTAATTTATATCTCGCCTCCTTTTTCATGGTAGAAAATCATTTGGGATAAAGGTTTACTTTCTTTGGTTTCTCCTCCTTTCAACACTGATCATGTAAAATATACTTCAAGGTTTGAAATGTTCAGAAAATGTACTGAATGAAATGACAATTTTTTATTTATGTTTTGTAGATATTTGTACTGAACATCACATTTTCAATAGCAAATACAAATAGAATGCATACTATCAATAAAAAAAATCAGTCACATTTTACATTAAAGGATATTTCAATTAATTTGTAATTTACTGCCAGCCAGCGCCATAACAACATCAACCAATCAAGACTCCATCTTTACTAAATATCATTATATTTTAACACCTTCAGATATGTTCAAGGGACTATCTTAAGCTTTGAATGTGGGTAATTCATTATCTAGCCTAATCGTCATCCTTGACTGTGCATTCATGTGTTATAACTAGAGATGGGCGAATCGATTCTAACGAAGTGGAATTCGTTTAGAATTTCAGGAAAAATTTCGGTTCGGAACGAAGTCGAACGTTGGTGTTTACTTCGGAGTAGTGAACGAAGTGTGCTTTTTGATTGATAAAATGGCTGCGAGCACATGGCGCTACATGGAGCAAAGCACTCTGGGAGGAGACAGGGCATAGGCCTGCAAGACATGTGCAGTGGTGAAGCCAATCCGAGGACGGCGGGATTCTGTGGACGTCACGCACTATATAAGTCCGGGGAGCGTACGCCGGGTAGCTCACACTCCTCTCACTGTGCTCATCACGAAGGTGCTGCCGCGGCTGATAGCCTCTTACTGAGAATGATTTTTATATAGCGATTTTTTGGGGGTGTCTAGCTTGTCTCAGAGGGACTGTTCTTATGGTTCTATATTCTAATTTTTTTGGGCAATGGATCTGTAATCCAGTGTGCGTCCACTGCAGCTGCATATACATTCAATATCCAAGATTGGATCTAACCAGTTCCCTGAGAGAGAGAGAGTATGTAGAGAGAGGGAGGAAAGATCACAGCGTTATTACGATACAAATACCACTTAGAATTTTTGGCTGCTCAATTCTATTGCGCAATTTTACATCCGAGGGGTTAATTAAGCATTGTTTTGCTGGTGTGCTGACCCAAGAACACCGTCTTTTTCACGCCAAAAAAATATATAAAATTTTTCCTGTAGCCTAATTCACAAGCAAAGGATAATTTCATCTGTATCTCTTGTTGTGTCGGCGTAGAAAACACGCAATGGTAACACGCCTACTCTAAGTACTAGTTTGTGCGGCTCAATTCATTTGGAGCAAGTTACATCCAGGGGTTAATTGAAGCGTTGTTTTGCTGGGTGTGCGTGACCCCAAGAAACCGTCTTTTTCAACGCCAAAATATATAAATTTTTCCTTGTAGCCTAATTCACAAGCAAAGGTTAATTCAACTTGTTTCTCTTGTTGTGTGACGTAGATGGAAACACGCAATTGTAACACACTACAAGCTATAGTTTGAGTTTGGTGCGGCTCAATTCTTTGGCAAATTACATCCAGGGGTTAATTTAAGCGTTGTTTTGCTGGTGTGCGACCCGCCAAGAAACCGTCTCTTTTTCAACGCCAAACTATATAAATTTTCCTCTAGCCTAATTCACAAGCAAAGGTTAATTACAACTGTATATCTAGTTGGTTTTGTGGCGTAGAAAACAACGCAATTGTAACTCGCTCAAGCTCTACTAGATTGTGGGGCTCAATTTTTTGGGCGCCAATATACAGATCCAGGGGTAATTAGCGGTGTTTGATGGTGTGCTTGACAAAGTAAACATTCTTTTTCTACGCCAAAATATTATACATTTTTTCCTGTAGCCTAATTCATGTAGCCGAAGGTTTAATTAAGCCTGTTTGTGCTTTTACATTTAGTAAAAACACTCAATGTTTCTTTAAACGGACACATACACAGTAAAATTTTCCTGGCCATTTTGTGCAATTTATATCCAAGGGTTACCCAAGCTTGTTACTGGGTTCATTGGAGTAGGTCAAAACAGGGTGTATATTTTCATATACAGATATCATCATCAAACAGTTTGTTCATTTTAGAACAAACAGTATGTCTTACAAGAGGTGGCAGGCTCTGCAACCTGCGACGTGGCTAGTGGCACAATACATTCCTGGAACAGGCCCAGGTCGCAGCTACAGCAAGTAGGACGTCGCAGCAGGGGTCACTCGGTGAGGCCACAAACTGCCGCTGTATTCTAGCGGCCGTGTCCTCTGTGTTGTTCTTCAGCAACCCCAAGGGTGATCTTGATTGGTTGACCTATGGTCATCCTCTTCCTCCCAGATGACATCTGACAACCCCAGCTACAAAGAGTCGGGGGAACTCAGACATATCCATTAGTTGCATGGCCCCCGGTTAGCGGAGTCAGCGGCCTCCCTGTCTCAGCCCGCCTCTGTCCCTATCCGGTTACCTCAGCCAGAGATTTCTATGTGGTCTGGGCTCAGCGCCACTATATAGCAGAGATGAACAATTTGAGGAGGGCAGTCAGGCGCTATTGGCAGCGAAGAAATGGGGCCAATATCGCTGCTTCTTGCAGTAGGCGGCAAAGTATAGATGTGGAGAGTGTGCATGGGAGGTAATGTTGTGAGACGGTCAGCCTCGGGCATACCTAAGACCGTGATGAGACAGCAGTTGGAGTGACGATGAAACATACAAATAGATGATGATGTAGCCGACCGCACTTGGTAGCCGAGGTGAGGTTGAAGGCAAGGGCATTCATCATACGTCAGGAGGAAGAGGGCGTCAGCATTGCGCGTCAGGCAGCGGCGCAAGCCAGGCAAGGTGGGTAGTGTGGCCGTGAGTCAGCAGTATAGCAGCAGTGTGAGGTCCGGGAGGCAAGCGGCCCCACGGGTAAAAAAACTGCGTGAAGTAGCAGCACAGGGGCCTCAGCAGGCAGCGGCATGGTCAGTAGGTTCTCACTCAGTGCGGAGCTGCCGTTGCTGGTAAAATACAGATACTCGGCGGTGTGGCAGTTCTTTGCCTCAAGGACACGGAGGAGCCGTGAATATGGGTATCTGTAGAATCTGTGGGCAGAAGTGAAGCGTGGCCAGGGAGCTAACGTTGGCATACCGACGGCCCTGGTCATACACATGCAGCTTTCACAATCCGGTGGCCTAGGAGAAACGATGGCTCAGATGTTGGTGGTCCCATCCTTGTCCGCCGCTAGCAACAGCAGCAGCGCCCAGTGGCCATGCATGCCATTGGCAGCCAGTCAAAAGCTCCACCACCTCTGCAGAAGAGAGCTGTTTCTCTTTGAATCATTCTCCGTACAGATGCTCCTGCATCCCTCGTACTCATGGCGCCAGCAGTCGTTCTGCAAGCGCGATTGCAGAGAGACAACAGTATTGCGTCCAACCATCCTAAGGTGCAGCAGCTAGAGCAGCTCTGACCGTGTTCTGTCCAGTTGTGTACTGCAGGTCCCTCCCTTTCAAATGGTGGACTGCTGCCCGTTCAGAGAACTAATGGCTCTCGTGCCGTGGTGAAACGGTTTTTGTGCCGAGATTGGAGACGTCTCCAAGCCGTAAATTCTTTCAAAAAGGCGAGTACCAGCACTTCATTAATTATGTAGAACAGGAAGGTAGGGTCTAGTCCTTGAGCTTATCGGTTTGTTCCAAAGGTGCACGGCCACAGCGCGGACGTTGGAGCTGTAACTACGGTCAGGGCCAGATACATGTCCTTTACGGCCCACTGGTGAATGTGCTTCCAGCCCAGGCACACCAACAACTTGGACAGGAGACGCCGTTTCTCCTCCACTTGTCAAATGCCTGCACCTGCGGCCAAAATGTGCCGCCTCCTCCTCCGTCCACCACCACCACGATCTCAGCCTCCACAAAGTACTGCTCCATCATTACCACATGTGTAGGGCAAGCGGTGTCACGCAGTTCTACACCTGGGCTTTCCTCGCGACACGATAAGTCACACAGGGGTGGAATGCTCCGCGTTCATGCAGCAAGAAATTCGATGTTGTGGGCTTTCTCCGACGCCTAACTGCAAATCGGAACCATGGTGACGGACAATGGGAGGAACATGGTGTCCGCGGCACGGGCTGCAACCGATGAGAGATGGTCCCATGGCCTTGCATAGGCGCCACGTGTTCAATCTGGTTGTGAAAAGGTTCACACCGATCTTCAAGAAACGATTCTGAAAATGCCAGGAAACTGTGCATGTCATTTATCCATTCGTTACAAAGCCAGGAGCACCCTCCTCGAGTTGCAGCGGGCAGAACTGCTCCCAACACACTCTGATATTGCGATGTTTCCCACACGCTGGAATTCCAGTCCTGGCAATGTTGGACCGACTGTATGAACAGAGAAAAGGCCATTAACGATTTTTTTGATGAATCCAGGCAGACAGAAGTACTCCCCTGTGTACACTTTGATGTCAGCAGTGGCAGCTCATGCGTTGATCACCTGCGTTTGTTGATGCATTCGAGGAGGGCAACGTTATTTGTCTGTCGCCAGGACTACGGGATGAATAACATCATTCCAGTGCTTCATGTCCTGGAACAGATGCTGAAAAATCTGTCTGGGGCAGGTGAACTGGAGAGTGGCGACTACATTCCGTGGCCACATGAGTCCGGTGGGGACTGCAAATGGAGGCTGAGGAGGAGGACATGGAGCAGAAGCATTGTCTGGTGAAATGAGCGGATCTTCTACACAGGTGACAATAGAGAGGAGCAGCTGGAGAGGTGGATGGGAGATGAGGAAGACGAGGCAGATGAACCCCCCAAGCACCGTGGCAGTATACAGTGGAAATGGAGACAGGGAGCCCTCGGAGTCAGCTTGTGGATGGCCCGCAGCACATGCTTATTTGCATGGCTTAGTGACCAAGCCGGAATAGTCAGCATCCTGGCAGAGGGATGAGCTTCTGGCTCTCACCCTATTGGACCCTCGCTATCCGGTCCAAAATGGAGAGCCTTTTTTCCAGCTATTGAGAGGGAAGACATATCAAATACTATAGGGTAAATCTTCCTGTATATCAGTTGGTCTGCTGCCTACTGTGCGGCATGTCCCTCCTCTGACAGGTCTGTCCGGGGGGTTCCTCATGCGCTACAGCTACATACTGCCGCGGCCTGCTGGGGAAAGGTGGGGGGGGGGTAGTAGATGATAGAGCAGATACTCGCTCCATCAGTAAGTATACCGAGAGTTGGAGTCACTGGATGAGCAGTTCCTTCACCCGCCTGTGTAGGGAGGGCAGTCGCAGCCAGCAGCAAGCAGGACCTGGAGCAGTCCCTGGAACCAACAAGGTTGAGGCCTACTTGGACAGCACTCTGCCACCTCAGTTAGAAGATCAGCAGGACTACTGGACAGCCAAAGACTGGGATGTGTTGGCCGCCAACTTGCCGACGTTTGCAGTGGAGGAAGCTGTCCTGCCCGGCCTAAGCCGTAGGTGTGGCATCACGAGCGGGATTCGTTCTGTGTTCAGTGCGGCGGGGAGGCCATCGTTACCCTAGGAGAGAACCCGCTTGCTTGTCCACGGGAAATGTGGATCAGACTGACCTTTGTCAAGATGAATCGGGCTGTGGGATCGGCCCAAGGATTTCCACAACCCAATGACCTCTAGGCGTCAGGTCTGGGTTCAAACTACCTGCCTCAGCCACTTTTCTTGATGCCGCCACCCGTGATGCCACACATCTGCTGACAGTTTTCCATCTGCCTACTACCATCTTTTACCATGGGATGGTATTGCCACCACCTCAACACGCTGTCATTGTGCACTCTATGACCTCATGCTGCGTGCTGTTGACGTGCATCCACACTGTGTCAATTGTGCCAGTGTTGGACCTCATTGCTGCTGCTGTGGCTCTGCCATGTCCTCCACACTGTATCATTGTGCCCACTTGCATGACCTCATGCTGCTGCCGCCGTGACCTCGCTCTGTTCATTGTGCCAACTCTCTGTGGCCTAATTACTGTTTTGCCGCCTCCAGAATGTCTTTTGCCACTGTCTGATATCATGCTGCTGCTTTCGGTGACCTCCAACACTGTATCATTGTGCCACTCTGTGGCTTCACCTCCTGTTTTGCCGCCACCAGAAATGTCATTGTGCCATGCCTGATCTCATGCTGCTGTGCTGTCGTGACCTCCACACCGTGTGATTGTGCCATTCTGTGGCTTCCTCTGTTTTGCAACCCCAGAATATCCTTGTGCCACTGCTGAACACTCATGCTGCTGTGGCTAGCGCCGTCACCTCCACACTTGTCGCTAAATGTTGCCACCTGGCTCTCAGCTTGTTTTTTTCCAGCTTTCGCTGGCATGACTTTAATCAGGCTACATTCCCCTTCAGTTTTTTAGTCAGTTTTGCCACTCTTAAAGTTGCCCAGTGATTTTTATAGTGAAGCGATTCTAAGAGCGGCGGCAGTCATTTGCGTGTCATACTAATACACAACATTGTATGAAGACCAAACAAGCTCCCTCTGCATATTTAAGCATGGCACAAAGTTCTACAGCACCTTGCAGGCTCTGTGCAGCTGGAAATAGCTGCTTCCTTTTTTAACGCGATTTCGTGCCGAAAACAAGTAATTCGGAACGAAACGAATTTTGTCGGAAAATTCGGCGAAGTGACCGAATCGAATTTTTGAGAAATTCGCCCATCTCTAGTTATAACATCACTTTTAGCCCACTTTTGCTTATAGTAATGCAAAACCATGATTTAAACAATGTTTGAATGCACTTGATAATACAAATCTTCAGGGAGACTCGGGAGTTTGCACTTGGTTTCTTAATACACAAATCTGGAAATCAACCCATAGACACTGCATCTATGCATAGGAATAGAAATCTAAGGCTTAAATCCCCAATTTCAAAAATGTTGGATCACTGTTTAAAATGTGAAGGAAATACAAATGCATGATTTGGAGATCTCTTTATAGCCATATTTTAAACATAACACAGAACACACAGCAGAAAGATCAAAGTCACACATTTTTCTATTTCATTGAGAAAAAAATGTAGAACCGTTAGATGAGAAATAAATAGGGGTAAAGCATCTCAAAAAGTCTTTACAGGGCTGTCTACTATTAAGTAGCACCCCTCTTCTTTTTCTTTTAACAATTTTATTAAACAGTGATAATATCCCGCAGTACCCAATCTTGCATGAATTAGAGTAGTACGCCAGGATAGTAGAAATAGAAAGGTAGGATAAGTCACAAAATAGTCAAAAATTAATATTGCAACAATCTGCAAAATACCAGTAACTGACTAGCCGCTATCTATAAAATATCTGTTGTGGTGAGGTAGAGAACAAGGGGTTGTAGAACCAGGGAGAAAATAAACGTGTAAAATGTTACCGATGCTGTATGTGATCCCAGATCAGCCCGGGACATAATATTTGGAAATTAATCAAGGAGACCATTGTTGCCTTTTTTTTCTCACACCCAAGGGGGGTGTGAGCTTGATTTCACAGTTACAATTAAAATGTACCCGTCTGATTACCTCTTGGAGGGAAGGGATTGTGGGATCTTTCCATAAATAAGCTATTGCCGATCTAGCAGAGATAAGAATGTGAAAGGATAAAACCTCGTCTGAAAATTAAGTGGGAATAGAAAAATGAAGACCGACATCCAAAACAGCTAATTCAGGTGTTAGTTGAGAAAGGAGACCGCACCTCTCTTCTTTTTACAACAGTCATTAAATGTCTGCAAAGTGCTGAAATTTTGGGAAAGGATTGTTGTCCTATTCTTGTATGATGTAGCATTCTAATTGATCAGCAGTCGTGGGTCGTCCTTGATGGATTTTTCATTTTTTACTATTTCTAAAATGTCTAGACTGCAGGCAAGCTAGTTCAACACCCAAACTCTTCTAATACAAAACCATGCATTGGTTCAGCATAGTCTAGCTGAAATATGCAAGACCTTCTCTGAAAGAGATGTTTTATGGATGGGAGCATTTTTTGTTCCTAACCCCTTGCTTAGTATAGTATTTCAAGAGGTGTATGCTGCCCATGTATTAATGCAACCACATACCATGAGCGATGCAGGCTTTGAACTGGGCACTGATAAAATGGAAGGTCCTTCTTCTCTGAAGACGTTGGTTTCCATGAAGACATTTTGATACATCTGACTAAGTGTGTTCAGTTTTGCTTTAGTACATTTTAAATAAGATTTGGCCTAGAGAAGATGGTGACATTTCTGAAATGTGTTGCCCTATGATGACTTCTTTGAATGATAGTGCATTAACTTGCATTTGTGGATTGTGTGGAGAACTGTATTCACAGATGGTGGTCTCTGAAGGGATTCCTGAGCCCATGTAGTGATTTGCATGACCAAATCATATCTGTTTTAATTGCAGTGCTGCCTGGGGGCCTTTAGATCATGAGTAATCTATTATTGACTTTCAGCTTGTGCTTATGGATCTCTCCAATTTTTCTTTTGATGATATTATGTACTATGGATGGTGGAATATTCAGTCTTTGCACTCTTACACTAAAGAACGTTTTTCTGAAATTGTTGTACAATTTTACAGTTTTTCCCCGATTGGTGAACCTCTGACCAAATTTTCTGCTGAGAAACTCTCGAACATTCTCTTTTTATACACAGTCATGTGATCCAGTCGAAATTTAAAAATACTTTTCCATCCCTTTTTTTTTTTTTACTCTGTCCCAACTTGTTTGAGATCTGTTGCTGCCCTCAATTTCTAAATGAGTAGGGGCAATTTTTCCCTTTAAAATTTTTAAGGAAGTTAAAATTTCCCAAATTTTTAAAATTTAATTTTTGTTTGTTTGAATAAATTTCGCAAAAAGGGGGTTTCCAAAAACATTGAAAAGCCTTTTTTTTTATTTACAACATTTTACATAGTGTTGCAACATTTTTGGAAAAGGGGGTTGTATGCATAAAGGGAGAGAAAGTGAACCAAAGTTCTTTTGTTTTTTTGACTTGGGGGCAGTGCCCATTTTTTTAAAGTGCCATGTTCTAAAATGGCAGACTTTTTCTTTTAAAACCCGGCTTGACAAAGGTTGACAAGGGGAAACAACTTCCCTTTTTTTTCAGCTTTTCTTTCCCCCCATGTTTTCCCTTCCTGCATTTAAACTCAACCTCCCTTTTCCTGCCCAAATAAATTTCCTTTTCCCCCACACCCTTTGCTGGGGGGAAAGAGTTTATAAACATTTTCCCCCCCCAATTTAACGCCCCCCCCGCAACCCAAAAAGAAACCCCAAGCTAAATACAGTTTTTTCCTTCTCCCACCTGTAAACCCCCCCCAATGCTGCTCCTGGCTGCTGGGGAAAATATTCCTTTAACCCCGGGCCTCCCCCGGGCTTTCCCCACTATTGTCCCTAGCATTAAAAAAACAGATCCACCCCTACAAACTTGTAAACCCTCTCAACCCTTTAAAAAAAAATTCCCTTGATCCAGCCCCTCTCTCTCTCCCTGGGCTCCCCTTGGGGAAACCCACGGTCTGTATGTAAAAAAAAACCCCTTCCCATACCGAACCCGTTCAAACTCTCACAAATTTCTTTTTCCCCCCTTTGGTTCCCAAAAAAGGGAAAAAAGGGTGGGCCCCCCCTTGGGAACCCGTCTCCCCTGCCGCCCCTCTCTTTTGGCGGTCTCAAAATTTCCCACCCCTCCCCGCCCCCCGGGAACAAGCATGGGGGAGGTTTTTTGGCTTTTTCCTTTCTGATACCTGCTCTTTTGTTCCCAAATTTCCCGCTCTACCCCCCCTTACCCCCCCCCTCCTTTGAGGGGGCCTCTGTCCGATCTTTCTCCCCTCAAACCCGCAAGTGGTGTGGTCTAAAAGCCCCCCCGGGCCCTGCCAATGCCTTCCTCGACCACTTCTCTTTCCCGGCTTCTCCAATTTTTTTTTCCAAATGACACCCCAATATTGTCATGGGATATTTTAACATCCCAAATTTATGCTGCCAACAAAATCCTCTCGCTTCCTCTTCCTTTTGGCCTTCCCCACATGGACCCCTGGAGCCCTCACAAAAGACGGACACACGCTGGACCCCCATCTTCACCCCCCTCCCGCCCCCCATTGACATCTCAAAATCCCCTCACCCCATTTTCTGCCCCAACTGATTTCCTTCTCACAATCTCCACTTCCCCCCTGTCCTCCTGTCTCAAAATCTAGTGCACCCCCCAGGAACTTACAAAACCCCAAACCCTTGCCTCTTTTCTGATTTATTTTCACCCCTTTCTAAATTTCCCCACTTGACAACCCCGTCACAGCCGCTGCTTTTTACAAAAACCAAAAATCACCCCCCACCCCTTAATCAGTTCGTCCTTCACAAACCCCAACGAAAAAACCCCCAAATCAAAAGACAAAACCCTGGCAACCGCCTCCACTTAAACAACTGTGGCGGGCTTCCAGAATTGCTGAAAAGCCGCTGGAAAAAAAAGCCCCTCCAAACCCACGACTTTTACCTATAAAAACAATCGTACACACATTTTTAAGTCTGCCTTTACCCCCCGCCAAACCCCAAAGGGTTATTCAACAATCTCATATCCTCCTTGGGCCCACAACCCCAACATTTATTCAAAAACCCTTTTAAATTTCCTTCGCCCCCCCCGCACCTCCTCCCCATCTTCCTATCAGCGGACGACTTTGCCATCATTTTTAAATAAGATAACTCCTCCCGAGAAAGCTTCACCCCCAAATCCCCATCCCACCCCTTTTTTACCCCTTCAATCGCCAACCCCCCACCCTCACCCCGACACGTCCCCAGGGGGAAACCCCCCTTCAATTTAAAATGCTTTTTCCCCTGTTAGTCCCGATTTAAACCCTTTTCCCCTCTAGGGTCCAAAACCAAAAACACTAAAGTAAAACCCTTTACCAAAAGCCATCTTTCCTCATCCAGACCTCAGCCCCTGTTATTTTTCCATGCTCTCACCCCTTTTCAATCTAAAATTTTAAAACCTTTTTGGCCCTTTTCCCTTCCTCTCTTAAACACGCGGCCATCAAAACCTATCCTTAAGAAAACCCTTCCTTTGGGGCCCCTCCTCACTGTCCAACTATCGCCCCCTCTCCGTGTTCCTTTTGCATCCAAATCCTTTTGGGAAAAAAAAAGTTTAACTTCAATGTCCCCCCAACTCTCCCCCAAAATCTCTCCTTGCCCACTCCCAAACAGGCTTCCGACCCCAACCCACTCCCCCGAAATGCCCTAAACCAAGGTCACCAAACCCCCCCCCCCCCCCCAAAATCCTAGTAATGCTAAAGCCTACGCCACTACTCGTGCTACCCCCCTAGACCTTTTCCTCCCAATTTGACACGGTTGACCCCTCCATCCTGCACAAATCCCATCCTCCCCCGGTTTTCACGGACCTGGCCCTCTCCCCGGGGGTCTCTTCTTTAAACCCCTTTTGAAAAGGGGAAAATTTATGTCCTCCCCCTGCACCACCCCCTCTCCCCCGCCCCCTTTGTTGGTTTTTCTCGGGGGTCTGTCTGGGCCCCCTCCTCTTCTCTATCTTTCACTCTTGGTCTGGGTCAGCTCATAGGGCCCCACATTTGGGTTTAAAATACCCCTGTACGCCCGGGCGACAAAACCCCGCTTTATATCTCCCGGGCCCCGTTTTTAAACTCTTTCTCTCCCGGAAACCCCCCAAATTTCCCATCATCCCTTTCCTTTCCCTTTCCTTTCCCGTCCCCTTAAAAATAAATTAGATAAAAAAAGAATTCATCATCTTTTTCCCCCGTCCCCCCTCTCTCCCCTCACCTGATTTTTTTTCACTATTTTAAAGGCCAAAAAACCCCCTCAAACCCGCTTTCCCCCAAGTCCCTGCCTTGGGATAACCTTTGGGGCTCCCCTTTATCCCTTTAAAAACCCCACATCAAAACCCCCCAAAACCCCTGCCTGCGCCCACCTGAAAAAAATTTCACGCATCCGCCCCCCTTTCCCCAAATCTGCAAATACTTTAAAAAGTAGTCCCGGGCCCCCGTCATCTCCCCCCTTGGGTACTGGGAAAAATCCTTTTTCTGTGGCTTCCGTTGCAAAAATCGTTAAACCCCCGAATCCTCCCCAAAAATTTCTGCCCGTCTGATTCCCCTCTTCCCCGCTACTCCCCCTTTCCTTTTTCCCTCTGCCAATCCCTTTCACTGGTGCCCATTTTCCCCAAGAAAAAACAGTTAAAAATTTCTAAACCCCGACCTACAAGGCTCTCCCAAAACCTCTCCCCTCCATACATCTCTGCCCTTTTTTTTTCCCCCTAAAAACCTCCCCCCCGCCAAAAATTTCCCCTCCCCCAAAGGACCTTCTCCTCTGCTCCCCTCTCATCAGCTCCTAAAATAACCGTTTCCAAGACTTCTCCCGGCTTCACCACACTCTGGAACTCCTAAAACCCAAAAAATCAGGGCTCTCCCCAACTTTCACCCCGTTTCAAAAGCAAAACCCGAAAAACCCCTTTTCTTCAGGAAAGCCCACAAAACCCCACTAAAACCCCCCCAAAAACTACAACCCGGCCCCCAAAAATGTCTGCCCCCCCACCTTCTGTTTCCCCTTCTTCCCTTTTAGATTGTAAGCCCCCGCGGGGGAGGGTCCTCTTTCCTCTCTGTTTTTGTTACTAGTCATTTTTTTTCAACCCTTGTAATTTTTCCACTTTTGTTATGATGTAATTTTTCCCCCTTTTAAAAAGGACAGCGCCCTGGAATTAAAAACGCTCTAAAAAAAAATTTAAAAATAAAAGAAAGTGAACAATGTGAAAGTTCGGAGAGAAAATGAAAAATTTTGCAGTTTTGGCCCTTTTTTTTACAAAAAAATACCCAAAATACAAATTTTAAATGGAGCTATCAAAGCCTATTTCAGAAATTGGGAAGGGTTAAAAAGCAGGGAATAAATTTCCCAAAAAAAAGCGTACACCAAAACATTTCTAAAAATTAATACATTTTTTTAATTTTTTGATTTAAAAGATTTAAAAAAATATTTAAAAAAACATAATTGCACGTTTAAATTTTTTTAGGAAAGGGTTAAAAAAAGTACATAGGTTGTTTCTATCAAAACCTTTGGTACTTTAAAAAACCGTGATACAAAAATTAAAACCCACAAAAAGCGTCAAGCAAGCATAATAAATTTTTAAAAATAATAAAAAGGGGAATTAAAATGCCCAAAAAAACTAAAAGGGAAGAGATTTCAGGGCCAATGTACATTTTCCCCAATGTACATTTTTTTCCCCTCTTAAGGTGGGGGTTCATAAATCCCATTGGGGCGTTGGGCCACAAATTAAAAAAGCCCTAAAGTTAGAGATCAAACCCCCTTTCAAGGTAGGAAAAATGCCCAAGGGCAATATTTTGTTGGGTTTCCCTAATGGAGTGTCCCCTTTTACGGGTTTTCTTTCACTGAAAGGGGGCTCTTAAAATTAGCTTTTGACCAATTCTAGATGCTTGTTTGGGCCCTTTCCCCCATTCCCTTTCTATGAGGGGCTCCAATAAAAAAGCTGAGCACAATTTTTAGCTTTGCTAGGGGTTTAACCGGAATGCTTGGGAAAAAATTTACTAGTAAGAAAAAAAACTAAAAAATTTGGGATTGGGGGTTTCATAAATTTTAGGAAATTTTTTTTTTTTTTTTTTTTTTTTTTAAAATAAGAAAATATAGCAAGGAATTTTTTTCAAGTGTTTTGTAAATATGTTGCAAAAACCCTTTAAAAACAAGGGCCCAAATGTGCAAAAAAAAAAGTTTGGTTTTTCTTTTTGTGGCACAGGCCCAAATTTAAAAATATTCCCGCCAGGGGTGATTTACAAAACTTTGTTTTTTATGCGGACCAAACCCCATTTGTACAGGAAATTTAAAAGTTGCTAGCTTTTTTGTTGGGAGAACGTTTTTTATTTTTTTCATTTTGTGGTTTTTTTAAAAAAAGAAAGGTCTTTTAAAAACGGGGTTTCTTAGACTTTAATTTTGGGCCCCTCAGCTAAAAAAAGCTTAGCTTTGTTTTAAAAATTCTTTTACTGTTTTTTAAAAATTTGTCCAATCCCCATAAAAGAAAGAAATTTTATTCTGAGGGAAAAAACTTTAACCCAATTGGCAAATTTAAAACCTTTCCCTGTTTTTATGTAAATTTTTTATAGGGGCTTTAAAAGTGCAGATTTTATGGCTAAATGTAATCAAATTGAAACTTGTCATAGGGTTGACATGTTTTGAAATTTTACTTTTTGAGGTTTGCAGAAAACCATTCCCCCATGTAATTTCTGCAGCCCCTTTGGCGTTTCCCCCAAAAAAGGTGAGCGATTTTTTAAAGTTTTGGGTAATAGAAATAGAAAATTTTTGTTTTTAAAATGTTACTGAAATTAAAGTTTTTTGGGTTTTTCACTTGTGCCTCGAGTTGGAAAAGAAAAGAAGGGAAAATTTAAAACTCTTAAAAATTCTGAAACCCATAAAAGCGTTGTTTTTTTTGTTTGAAACCAATACTTAGTTTTTGGGATTTTACCCAAAGCCCCAAAGGGGTTTGGGGAAAAATTTACGTGGGGAAAAAAATTTTTACATTGAAAGCTGGGGAAAAGGGGAAATTTGGCAATGATGCCTTCTTTCCAAATTGCAGAAATTTCTGAAAAATTATGGGAAAGTATTTGTAATGTTTTATTTTCCCGGGTATGCAAAATTTTTTTCCCTTTTTTTTGAAGGGGAAATTTCCCTTCAAAAGTCCTTTTATGAAAAACAGCTTTCCCCATCCACGGGTTCCCACTCAAAAATGTCCTTCTCGGCAATTTATGGGGCTGGAATTTTTTTTTTTTTTCCAGGGCTTGTATAGTGCTTTTTATATTTTGTTTTAAAATTTAATTTCCTTACAAAATTAATGCTGCCAGAAAACACAGGAAAAAATGGTTGTAGAATTATGCTAGATTTTAAAAGGGGTTTGGACGCTTGTAAAACTCTTAAAAAGGTTTTTTTTGTGAAGGGCTGTTTATTTTTCTAATTGGTCATTTAAAAGGGTTTAATTTGAATTTTTAATGTATATAAATTTAAAAAACTTTTAAAAGGGTTATACCATTTTTCCTTTTATATTTTTTCAGCAGGTTTTTTTAGCATGTTTTGCATTGAAAATGGTTTTTTTGGGCCTGTTTTTAATTTTTTTAGGGGACTTTGTTCATTTGAAATGTTTGACCAAAAATAAACTTTTTACCCCTTTGGGGGGAATTTCCCAAATGTCGTTTATGCCGAGTTTTTTTAAAATTTTCGCACGGGAAAGTAAAAAAGTACATCTATTACGGGTTTCCCCGGTGATAAGTGATGGCCAAGTTTGGGGACATGTCACTACTTTCCCCTGGTGCCAGTACAACCCAAGGGAATACGCTGTAGATTTTTTAGCGAAATGCCTTGAGAAAAGCGTCTGAGGATGCAAACGGCTAGGGGCCCAAACGTTTGTGTCAGTTTCCCATCGGGAAATGCTGTTTTTATGGAAAAAAGAAAACGAAGAAAGGGTGGGTGTTTTCCCGTAAATATTCTCCCTTATGAAAAACAAAGTATGGGCCCATGTATGAATCCGACGGGTCGGGGCCCCACCTTTTGCTAGTTTTCCGGGGTATCTGCGCCCTGTTTTATCCCCGGGGCGCGTTTTCATACATTACAATGTAAAGTCCCCCGGGCCCCTTGCCTGTTTTTTAGGCGCATTGCGGGTCCAAAGGCGAATTTGCGGGGCTGGCCTAGGATTCGGCCCCGGAGGTAGGGCACTCATACTTGGGGGGAAAAAGCCCCGCCCCCGCCAGTTTTTGTTTTGGGGCCCCGTGCGGGGGCTTTGGGCCCCAGTCCCGGGCCCTTAGGCGGAATTGGGGGGGCTGCGCCGAAAACTGTTCTGATGCGAGACAGGCGGGGAAAGCGGCAAAAAAAATCATTCCAGATGTCGGTGCGGGGTATGAATAAAAAATCCCCTTTAAAAAAAGGCGTTCAACATTTCAGGAAAAGAGCTGAAACCTAAAAAATAAAAAAACAAAAAAACAAAACCCACTTTCCAATACCCTTTAATTAAAAGAATTAGGATATTAAAAAATTGGGGGAAATACATTTAATTCAAAATCAGAAAGGTTTTTTGTTTTTGGTCGGCATAAAACCGGGCCCAATCAAAAATAGGGGGAAAACATTTGAAACTTTTAAAAACCTTTATGGGGAAGTTTAGGACCAATCAGAATCCACGGCGGGATTTTTCAAAATTACAGTAAAAAATGTAAAAAAGGTGATTTTTTTAACCCTTAGGGGGGACGGGTTTTGCTCGGGCCTTTCAGAATAGGGGGAAAAGAAAACCCATTTTTGCCTATGGAAAATTTAAATTGCCCAAATTTCAGAATAGGGCGAAAAAGACCCATTCTGTCTATGGAGAAGTTTGGGGCCAATCGAACCCCACGGCGGGAAAATTTTCAAAAATACTTTAAAAGACAGAAAGAGCTGATTGGTTGAGTTGCGGGTGCTTGCCCTATCCCAGCCAACCCAGAGCGCGAGCTACTTTCCCATTATAGTCTATGGAGGGGGTTGGGGCATGAAATCTCGGCACTCCCGCGCCGTGCGGCATGAAGTATTAATCAAAAAATTATTTTTAATAAATGTTTAAAAATTTTTCAGATTAAAAAAGCCGAACCCCTTCTTTTTTAAAAAAAAGCAGTTAAAAACCCCGAAACAACGCGTTTTTCGCAGAGACCCCGGGCTAAAATAGGGTTTTCAATAGGAGAATCGCCCGGGGAAAAACAGTAAATTTAAATTGTTTAAACTATTTCATTGGTTGGCAAAAAACCCCCGGGCCAAAACAGAATTTGGGCGACAAAGTCCCATTCTAACCTATGGAGGGAATTTTACAAACAGAATTTGGAGGACAATGTCCCCTTTTTATTTCCCATGGGAAAAATTGACCCAATTTATATTCAAAGGGGGGGCAAATTCCCAAAATTTTCCAAATAAAAAAATTTAGAAACGAGTGATTGGTTGAAGCGGCGGGGGCCGGGCAGCTTAGCCAAAAAGAGCACGGGGCTACTTTCTTATAGAGCTCTATGGGGAAAAGAAATTTTTGAGAAAGCCTCGTGGGTTGGCTTTAAATTAAAAGAGGGCGTTATTTGGGGCCAAATGGGAGAGGGAGCGGGCGCTCCTAGGGGTTTTTTTAATGCAATCCGAAAAAAAAAAGTACAAAGGGCCCCTTTTAAATCCAAAATTAAAAAAAAAAAACACAAAAAAAAAAGAAGTTTTGGGCCCGTGTGTATATAAAATTTAATAATTTAAAATGGGGGTAACGAAAAATAAATATTAAAAAACAATTAAAAACTTTTTTTATTTTTATTTTCGTTAGCCCAAACGTTCAATAGTTTTTGGGTGGCAACGAAAATAAAGAAATAAAAAAATGATTTTATTGATTTAATATTTATTTTTTGTTTTCCCCCAAAATTTATTATTCTTTTTTTATACACTTTGGGGGAAAACCCCTTCTTATTTTTTAATTTTATTTTCGGTCATGTTCCCGTTTTATTTCAAAATTCATTTTGAAAAACCCATTTTGGGAGGGGTTGTCGCTCTTTAATTGGTTCCCAAAAAAAAGGCGCCCTTTTAACTTTTCCAATTTACCCCCGGGGCGCGCTCAGAAATTTTTTTTCCCCATGAACTTTTGGGAAAGTTTGCTCGCGCTCGATTTGCTAAGCTGGACGAGCCCCCGCCGCTTCCAAAACCAAACACTCGTTTCTGCATTTTTTTCTGTATTTTGAACTGTCCCGCCTTTTAATTTTGTTTTTGGGCGTTTTCTTTCCCTAGGTATTAAAGGGGCATTTGGGCGCTCTTTTTTGATTGGTCAAAATTTTCCCCCATAAAGGTTTAGAATGGGACATTGTTCCCCTCCCATTTTGATTGGTCAATTCTTCCCTAGGTTTTGAATGGGACATTGTGCTATTTTTCTGATTGGCTGGTTTATGCCCACCAAAGAGAATAGCCCTTTTTCTTTTTTTAAATTTCTGTATCTCCGGGGGGATTCTTCTATTTCAAAATTCCCTTAAGGTTAGCCCGCCGGTTTTTCGGGACAATCGCGTTGTTCGGGTTTTTAACTGCTTTTTTGTAAAAAAAGGGTTCGGCTTCTTTATCTGGGTTTTTGGTTTTTTAAATTTTTTAAAAAAAAATTTTTTATTAATACCCGGGCCCCAAAGGCGCCCGAGGCCGAGGATTTCAAGGGGGCGCCCATCTTCCATTTGGGGGTATAAGGGAGAAGTTGTCCCCCCCCTCTTTTTTGGCTGGGGTTTTGACAAGCCCCCCGCTAGTCAGCCAATAAACTCTTTTCGTCTTACTGTATTTTGAATTTTCCCGCGTGGATTTTTGATTGGTCTTAAAATTTCCCCTGGACTAGAAGGGGGCTTTGTTCCCATTATTCTGATTGGGCCCGGGTAGCCAAGCCCCCCCCCCTTGTTCAGCCAAAACAAACTCTTTTCTGTCTTTTTACTTTTATTTTAATTTTCCCCCCGTGGATTTTTTATTGGTCAATCCTTCCCCCTGATTTTAATGGTTTTACTGTTGTCCCAATTTTTGATTGGCTGGTTTTTTGCCGACCCAAAGAAAAAATAGGTTTTTAGAATTTGAATTTTAATGTATTTCCCGGCTTTTTCCTTTTCATTTTTCTTGATATTGCGCCGTTCTTTTGAGTTTTTTAGGAAAAGTGGTTTTTTTTTTTTTAAATTTTGTTTTTTTTTTTACCGTTCAAGCTCTTTTCTGACCCCTGTTTTTCCGCCCTTTTTAAAGGCGGGTTTTTTTGGAATCATACTCCTGCTGCACGGAGCGGGGCGGGGAAACGCCGAGATTTCCTTTTCGCGATCTTCAAACTGTTCCTGCATGTTTTCCCCCTGCTTTCCCCTTTGCCCCTTTTCGGAGGATTTAGACCCAAAAAAAAAATGGTCCCGCCTGTCGGGAAACTGCCCCCTGCCCCCTCTTTTTTCCGGGCCCCTCCCTCGTAATGCTTCCGGGGGATTTCGGAAACGGGGCAGCGTCCCCCCCCGGAACGCCCACCCGCGGCCCAAAACCCCCGCCCCCCTGCCCCCCCCCTTCTTGCGGGGGGCCCCAAAAGAAAAGAAAGGGGGCGAAAAAACTGCACCTTTAAAAACCCGAAAACCCCCGCTTTCCGAAGCAGGATTCGGGCCCGGGGGGGCGGTGTACGGCAGAAAAAAACAAAAGGGGGAAAAGCCCTTTATTCAAAGTCGCCGTTGTGTACAAAAAAAAAGAAGGGGAAACAACATGATGGATGTTTGCCTTTTTGGACAAACCTTTTTGTCTTCATTTTGTTTATATACAGCCCCTTTCAAAAAAAATTAGGGATTTTGGATTTTTAGATTAAATTTATGGAAAACGTAAAATTTCATGTGTATTTTTATCCCGGAAAAAATGCCCCTTTTTAAATCATAGCATGGGAATTTTTTATTTTTTCATCTCAAAAAAAAAAAACGAAAACAAAAGCCAAACAGTGATGGGTATTTCACCAAACAACGTACTCATGTCAAAGTCTCAATAATGTATCATGTGGCCCAGAAAATTAACTACAGCTTGACAGCAACATCTCCTGCTGTTCACAAGTCGAGTTACTGACTGCTGAGGCACGGCATCCCACTTTTCTTGAAGGGCGCCCCTCAGGTCATTGAGGTTCAGGGATACAGAGTTGTGAGTTTCTACACGTCGACTCAGCTGATCCCACAGGTTTTCTAAGGGGTTCAGGTCTGGAGAACGTGCAGGCCACTCCATTTAAGGTACCCCAGTCTCCAACAGCCGTTCCTTAATGACGTACCCTTGATGAGCTAGAGCATTGTTGTCCATGAAGAGGAAGTTGTCACGGGTGCCTCCGCTCCTCGGGCCACGGGCGAAGCCCGTGTCTGCCCTCCCGGGTGTGTGCCGGGCCAGGGGCGCGACGCTGTCCGCAGGACGAGCGGCAGTCCCGCAGCGTACAGGGACTCACCTGACCTCATTCCTGTCCCGACCGCGCCCTCTGCCGGCCGAGGCGCGCGTGCCCGTTCTCTAAGGCGGGCGCGCTGCTCCGTTCTCGAAGATTTAAAGGGCCAGCGCCCCGTTAATTGACATTACCAGACGCCTCCTCTATTTAAGGTTACGCTCACTGCCCACTCTGTGTTTGGATCTATGTTGCCTCGTGCCTTAGCTAAAGCGTTTCCCTAAGTATATTCTCGCCTTACCGTGTACCAGACCTCTTGCTACGTTTCTCGACTCCAAACCCTCTGCCGCCACCCCTGCCTTCCTCCCTGTCCACGACCACGAACCATTCCCGCCTGCCCTGACCTCCTGCCTGCCTACGACTACGATTTCGGACTACGACTCTGTACCACGCTGCACCTGGGGCTGCCACCGCAGGCAAGGTCACGTCAGGGGGACGCCCTGGTAGCCTCACGCCGCAGCAAGTCCATCCCGCTTTACTTAGATTCCATTCCTGGCGTGGCTTATTTACCAATCGCTTGGGGTGGTCCAGCGGATACACTACCCCGCCGCTACAGTTAGATCCAGCCAGGATCCCGCCCAAAGGGGCCTTGCCAAGCGTCGCAGATCTCACGTCCATTGTCGCCCAACAGTCGCAACAGATATCACAACTCTGATGATAGAGAGGGAGTTATTCCCTCTTTCAGAAGCAAAAAGGGTTAAATGATGAGGATAGGATCAGGTTTTTAAATAGTGTGTATAGAGGTTAAGAGTTAGATATAATAAAAGTTACGTTTTAGTGTTTAATAGATAGAGAATGATGGAGTTTAAGTTTGGGCCCATGGCAAAATTAGTAAATATAGTGATCAAAAGTCACTCTTTGTTCTCTTGCGAGGGTTTCCCAAATTTTTTGGAGATTATGTTTCCGGGAAAGCAGACTCACCACGAACGCCACCTTTGACCTTTTCAGTGGGAAACTGGTCGGCCATAACTCCACATGAAAGGGAGACTGCGTGACCGAAAACCTCTACAGAGCTTCGAGTCCCCATCAAACTTGGAAGGCAGTGGAAGGCGAAGCTTCGGACCCCGGTTGCCAGTGGACGGCCGGGATAGAAAGGGACCCCGGCCCCGAGACAGGTTGCTGCTGTTTGGGGGGAAAGGTGTTGGCCCCATAATGGCGGACAGCTGCCCCAAATTTGCTCAGGTTTGTTGTGCAGTGCATTGGCACGGGAAAGTCCCGGTAAGATGGGGCGAAAGCCTTTTTAGGGAAAGGAGGCGAATTTGACTGAAGGTTTTTGGGCCCCATGAGAGCATGGTGGCAGTTTTAGCAGGACATGTTATGAGTGTGCAACGGCGGGAAGGGGGAGGGGGGGCTTTATGTGGTTTTCTTGATGGCTAATTGGGTGGCCCCTGTATGGGGTGTTTACCTAAAATGATTTAAAAAGGGAAATGAGCTCAGACCAAAGTGATTGGACCTCTAAGCTTGATAAAGCCCGGTTAGTTTGGGGAAACATGGGCGGCAAAGGTCAGGCATGACGTTTTAAATTGTGATTTTTCCCCCTCTGTCTACAAGTGTACCTGCTGCAGGGGGGGGGCCAAGGGGGCCTTATTTTTTCTGGGTTATGAGATTAGGGACGGGAAATGCCCCAAATGGTTGGGTTGGGGGTCCCTTACCGAAGCTTTTGTACTTTTCTATAGATATAAGGTCTTCTGTTTTTAGGTGGGGGTTCCACCAGGGCTTGATGATAGAGAGGGTTTTTTTCCTCTTTCAGAAGGGAAAAAGGGGGTTTAAAAGATGGGATTTGAGATCAGGTTTTTAAATTTGTGGTTTAGGGGTTTAAAAGGGTTTTATATAAAAAAAGTTTCGTTTTAGTGTTTTTAAAAGATTTGAGAAATGATGGGGTTTAAGTTTGCCTATGGCCCAAAATAGAAATATAGTTTCTTTCCGGAAAGGCCCTAGCCTGGGCGGCCCCTCTTTGGGACCCCGGGAAAAAACCCCTTTTGGGCCGCGATCTACGGCCTTCCTCACAGAATTCCCCAGCGTTTCCCTTTAGGAGCCTGCGCAAACATTTCCGTGGAGCGGCGTACTAAAAACTTTGCCCAAAGGGGTCCTTTTGTAGGGGATTTTGCGGTTCAAATTTCCCCACCCCGGGCCCCCGAAAATGCCTGGAATGGGGCCGCCCTCGTGCCAATTTAAAAAAGGGTCTGTCAAGCAGAGTAAAGGGCGCTCTCGCCCGCCAGGGGATCTCCCACCGTCGTTGAGGGGAGCTCATCCCTCTAGCCACTTGCATAGAAGTCGGGTTTGTGGAGAGGGCAGAGGAGCTCCCGTAAGGGAGCGGGGCCCTTTGGGCCCCCAACCCCAACCGTTTTTATCCCCCAGTTTTTTTTGGCTCCAGTTTTCAGAGATCTCTGCTGTCCTCCCCCAGGGTTTTCCCCTGAAGAACCCATGCAGGTGGAAAAGGGTTATTTGTCGGAAAATCGGAAAAAGTCCCGCGCAGGGTGGAGAATTTTCTGCCTTTTACTGCGCCAGTCCGGGAAACCCTTTTCGCAGGGGGGTTGTCCGCAGGTCCCCCAGCGGGCCCGGGGAAAAGCTCGCAACCCAGGGGGGGTTTTTGGGGGAGGGCCTTTTTTGTTTCCAGAAACCCCCCTCCCACGACT